>JAMKCH010031801.1:0-30040 GCA_023653785.1 Ophioderma brevispina | reverse complement strand
AAAAGGAGCGGAACAGTCATTGACATTACATTAAATAATTTGGCACCAAAAAGGGGGTTTTAGCAAGCCGGGGGAAAATCTGAAGGGGGGTAGTAACCATTCGTTAGACAGGTTAATATGATATTTCAAATATAGGTTATTTAGTTTAATTACCGTTCACTAAACAATGATAATTACGGTGTCGCATCTGGGCCTTCAGATAGCCATGTGGTGTCAATGTGACACGTTGAGGTGTCAGAATGACACCGGGCACCTTTAGGGTGTCAGATAACACCTTTATGTTGTCAGGGTGTCAAGCCAGATTTATACCTCTGGGTCATCCTTTGAGCACCCCACAGGTGTCAGTCTGGCTAAACACCAAGTGTCAGTTCTGGCTAAACACCCCAAAGGTTTTCCAAGGTGTCATTTCTGGCTTGACACACTAAAGGTGTCATTCTATACCTTAACGTGTCATCTAGTGTCATATGATACCCTAGGTGGTCATCTGAACAATCTAACGGTGTCTAATGTTTCTTCTGACACCTCAACCCGTTGTCAAATTGACATCTTACATGCTCATCTGAAGAGACCCAAGTTTTGACACTTTTTTCAGTGTAAGATTCATGTCCATTGTTACTCTTTCCCAGAAATTTGTTTTATTTACATGTTAAGTCTTGTACCTCAAGTATAATATTTTGTGATGCGTTCTCTGTCATTATCCCTGTACTTAGATTTCCGTGTGGGGTGCCTTAAACCATTAATTGGTTTTGTTAGTCTTAACCGCTAATTATATTTTGCTCTAAAAAACCATTCCTTTCACTTCTTCAAATTCTGTGTATATCAAGTTAGTTTACTAGAACCCTTATGCATCTAATACATGTAGTGTTAGCATCCCCAATATATAATTTTAATATATATATGAGGTTTAGTGTATCGTTAACATATATGAATAACAAAGAACCTAAGATAGACCCCTGATTGTCTATACTTTTAATTTTGGACTTCTGTGAATTATAGAATACGACATTTTTTCGATTAATGAAACAACTGAAGGACAACCCCTCTAAAACCATACATTCAATTTTATGAAGTAATATGTTGTGATCTATAGTGTCAAAAAAAAGCCTTTTGACAATAAGACACTCCAATACTAGTTCATTTGGTCACAACAGATGAATAATTGTATGTAACATTTCTTATTGAACATATATGTAGAAGATTTTGCGGAAACGAAAGTGTTTGGTTGAGAATTTTATTTTTTTATTAATAATGGGACAAAGGCTACGGAACATTCGTTCAAATCAGGCAATTGAAAAAAAAGCCCCTACTTTATTAATCACTATACAATAATGAGATAAGCTTATTTGGTTACGCATAATAGGAATACAATACTATAACAAACATGCATAAGTGGATACAATCACGCACACATCTATTTTTGGATCTATATATAAATATGAAATTATTTGAGTCAAAGATCAGGAAAAACATTCACCGCGTTGCTTGAAGTTTGATTTAGGCGTCTTCGCTAATGAATGACCATCCCTTCCTCAAATTTAAATAATCGAGCACGTTTCTTCTTGATCCGCAGGACCCCAATCATCTAAATAGGCGTGCAGGAAAAATTGTATCTATCATCGTGAAAAAGATCTGGTTTCGACTGTTTTCAAAACAATTCTAATCTACGGGAGGTCTCATTGATCCATAACACGCGTACCTTAACACTGCGACCCAGCACCAAATGTACCGTCTAAATTTGAAATCACTCGGAACATCTTGTGAGTCCTGAGAGTCTAGGATAACGACTTATGATTTCTTGGTCTATATAAAAACTTGCAATTGTATGCCGTTTACCATCTCATCCTATTCTACACCTGCAAACTAATTTAAAAATACGTAGGCGTCACGTACTTTAACTGGACCCATGCTAGGAAATTTACTGGGCCTCGCACACCAGGACTTTGCAGTAAAGATTGGCCTGCTATTACATCCTGCCAGTACTATCTTGTGGGCAGCCAGACAATATCGGGTTAAAGTTTCTTTGAAAACAGCCTTGTAGTTGTGTAAGGGAAAGTGGTTCCCGTGGGCCTTTCATATTTATTTTCTAATTTTTATTGGATTCCACTATACATTAGCCAGTTGTCAAAAAACGATGGTGCAAATTTTTCTTAGCATTTATAATAATGATTTGTTGCAAAGTTATGCAAATTGACGTCATTTCAAAAATCATAGAAAACTCTCAAGTACCAGAAGGTTTTAATTTAAAGGGTACGATATATTTTCTTGACCATTACAAACTCATATCTGGCGTTCTCATCTGGATAGCGCCGTCAAATTAAAGATGGCGGCCAACGGCCGCATTCAATGATAAAAGTTAAAATTACATATTTTATACAATTTGTTTGGTTATATATTTTAAAAATATACAACGTGGGACATAAGTGGAAGAGTATTTCCTTGACCATTAGAATCTCGTGTTCGCGTCTGGCACTTCCGTGTTGATAACAATGGAGAAATCCCATATGGTTACAATATGCTTCGGCCTTTCATCAGATTTTTCAAACCTACATATTACCATATGTCTGTATTATAGTTAGTATCGTACTATCCAATAATTTGTATAAAGTGAGATGTAGGGTATGAGACATGTTTTTAATCAGATATTTATATTAATATTAACTCACTTTTATCAAGCTTACATTTCAAGATATTGGTCAAGTGGTAACAAATACTGCCAATTTGTAGGTTAAAAGAACTTAAACGGAAAGACTATTGCTTAATCCTTTTTTTTTTTCATTTTAAGTATGTTCTAAAACCAAAAAATATACCAGACCATGTTTCTAATTGTGAAGGTCATATTATTTCTGCTTAAAAAGTAGAATTTTAATAATTCGGACTTTTTCGGATTTCCGAATATTATCACTAAATAATAATCCAGAATGGCAACTTGGAGAGTTTTAACGACATTTGAAGACGTCCATATTGGCTGACCTCTGAATTAAGGAAGATGATATAAATATCTGGCTGACAAGAGCTTTACAGCCCTTAAATAAAACTGCGTGTTTTTTTTTCCACACAATGATTATATCTAGTCAAATTTTGCCATTTTGGTGAACTTTTGAATTTTGGTAGCCATCCTGATCTGAAGATAATACATGGTAAGAGTTTCTGATGGCCCTTTAAAAGTAGGGGTTTTTTTTCCAATTTAATTGATTATTGTGGCAAACCAAAAAAAAAAAAAAAAAAAAAAAATAAAAAAAAAAAAAAAAATTGCCGGCATTTCACTCATTTCATATTTTGGTACGCCATCTCTTGAATTTTGCTGGAAGCTGCATTTTTTGATTATCTTATCCATCTTGACTGTGTTATAGAATTATAAAAGGAGTAATCGTTGATTTTTAGTGAGTACTATATTTTTAATGTGAATTATTACGTCATAACTAAATTTTGCATTGAAATGGTGAACATTATGCTCTCGAAAAATTGCCCAACCGTCATTTTGGGCTAATCATATCTATTTAAGAAGTTCCGTGAGCACGGAAAGAACATTAAGCCCACGGAACACATCTTGCCCGCCCCCGACTATATAGGCGAGACATTATGTCTGAAATCAAGGGCAATATTCCGGCCAGAAATTGTCATGTCTCGCTAGCTGTTTAGCATGGTTCAGCTTCACTCACTAAAACAATGAAACCAAACCACCGAGCAATCTGACTAGAAGTCGGGAAAGTGTTTACTACTTTGATTAGAAGATATCAGGCCCCAAATTCCTCAAAGGGCAAAAGGTCCACCTTTGTTGACTAAAAGTCCAAAATTTAGCGAAATTTAAAAAAAAAATCACTTTTGGTTGATGAGATGTTCAAAAAGTCCGAAAAAAAGATACCATTATTAAGGGGGTTAGGTCCATTACTTTGCGAAAAAGGCCACTTTTTAGGTCCCGCACCCCCCCCCAAATAAAACCGGCGTACGCACTGATGAAACGTATTTCATTAATTAATATTGATGGTAGACTCCAGCACAGAATGAGAAGGGGGCCGCCAAAACAAATGTTCCTGATAGAATGTTTCACTACAAAACAACAAAACTACAAACCACAATTGTATAAATGTTCCTAAACCCAAACGCGTAAACCTACACACAAAACTAATGATAAATATAAAAAAGGCATTTTTATCATAAAAGTGTATGATAACCCTGTGTGATAGCTAACCATATCACTTGGGGTGTAATATTCACAAAATGGATGCGGCATGATGGAACTATCAGTGATTGTTAAATCAAAAATCGAAAAAAATCATCAAAAATCAATTTGGCAGTGGTATCAAGTACAGGTATCCTAACAACATACCCTGCAAATATAGGACCGAAGAAGCAAACTAAAAGGAACAACATCAGAAATTTTAGTCATTATGTCCGTTCGGACCCTACATACAACATAAATGAATTGAGATTTATCTTTTAACTCAGCCGTTTTCTTCCTTTCCATGTAATTTTTTTTTTCAGTTGGAAAAAGTAAACTTATGGACTTCAACAGACTTATCATTTATTTAAGTATCTGCAAATTTAATAGATTTTTTACTCTTCCACTCACTCAATGATAGTGTCTGAACCCCCCCCCTTTTTTTGTATATTTGATTTAAAGATTTCGGTACGTAAAGGTCAAATGCAGAATATTTGCAATCCACAGCAAAAAGTACGTTTCATGCCACAATGAAAGACAAGCACAGAATAACATAAACGACCCTACAATGTAATTCATCCACCTCTGTGACTACCTGCAATCAAGCAGATGGAAACAGAGGCGATTATAGTGTCTGTTTCTCTTTGTATTCACTTTGAATATGTTGGGATCGTTTATTTGGAGGGAATGTAGCCTAGGCAAGACCAGCAGAAATGGGGTTCATACATAAGAGTGCACAAAATTCTAGCCAATACTTTTTGAAAAAGCTACATGTCTCTAGTGTATGAAATGTCATGCTAGATAATTCTAAGGAGTCGCTTTAATAGTCTCAAGAATTTCAGTCGTATGTAAAATCGATATTACACAATAGGGATACCAATAGACAGGATTATAGTTGGCTAGAGAACTCTAACTATCACTTATTCATTTTTTAATGAAATTATGATTTGTGAAAGCATTAACTATTCTTAGGTGCCTGAATATGTCAGCTCTTAAGCATTTTGAAACATATCACTGCATGGGAAATATTGTTGTATCATGAAAGGATATAATAATGCTCTTAACACGGGTTTATTTTTGGAGATGTTATATGGCCGCAATTTTCTGATTACACTTTAAAAGTATTATTTTCTCAATTTATGTGAGCAGAGATTTCTCACGGGACACAGTATTTTGTTTACTATAAAAGAGAGAAAGGGGGAATACCCCTAGTTTGTTTTGCTTAACTTTGCACCTGGTTTAGATTGACAATAAGGGAGTGGGGGAATTCCCCAGCGGGAAACTTAGAACTTGGTTATGCTTTTTTTTGAGATGCAAAAATTTGCAGGAACCTAGGGAATTTCCCCCACAAGTTCTATATATTGACATGATGTAATTTAGATTGTGGAAACCTGATTTGAGGGTTTGTGCATGCAAGGTCCTGTTATGATACGGATGATGTCATGAATATTGTTAGAAAGGGGAATCATAGCTGTGAGAAGTTAAAAACTACTCACTGAAAACTCTATGCCAGCCCGTATAATCAGAATCTCGCCTCAGCAGTTGCATTCCGTATAAGTATGGATAGCTGTATATTATCTACAATAATGGTTAGATTTTTGACTTACACACAGTGCCAGTTTATTATAGGTTCAATTCCATGTGAGCAGAGTCCTGTAATATTCTACTGTCGTCTTTGAAGCCGAAAGTGCTGGAATCAAAATAGGGTCCAAATTGTGGCATAGAAATCGCTGGTGATATCTTGGAGTGGTGTGGATTTCTTATCGTCCGCAGGGGGGACTTAATTATCCTTGTAGTGTCTTGAACTGATGGACAAGCTTACCTTTCAGGAATGAGAAGCTTCCCTTGGAATATAATACAAGAGGAGTTTTGTATGAGCTTGTGCGCTGTCATTTTGGAAGTCTTCGCGGTGAGACCATATCATCGTTGAACTGCAACGCTTTCAACACAGGACACTAGTAAACAAAGTAATATCGTAACACTAATTGTATATGTAATTTTGTTGGACCTACCAAATTCTTGAACCAAATTCCGTAAAAAGATTCATTAAAACTGTTATTATATAGAATTTAGATCAGTTGGGAACACGGCTCATTCATTTGGTTTGAAAGGTATTTCGACCTTAGACAGTCAACGAGACGTCATAACAGAATTCAGAATTCTCCATTTGACAATTTCCACGGAAGCTGTTGCCCCAACTGGGTGTTAATTTTAATCCAAAACAGTGTAATTTGAAGCTAGGTAAAGAAACTACCATAAGCAAGCCCCATGTCAGCACCAAAGCATAATGGTCGACCCATCTTACACCAGCAAACTTCCTCAAAAGCTCCCCTCCAAAATATATTATTTTTTTTTGGTTTTCTTAAAGTTGAAATTTTGGAACCTCTCGAATGTCAAACATCTTGAAAATAAAAATGCCAAAGGCCCACCTTGCTTACCCCCCCCCACCCCCCCCCCCACACACACACACACCTGGAAGTTATATAGGTACATCAGTGATTTGGCTATTTGGAATATCTAAAAATATATTATAAACAATCAATGTTTGCATTGCATTGTAACAGTATAAAGTGCCTGACGCACCCGCAAGGTCTCATTACCCTCAGCCCGCAAGTGGGTATTATGTCCAGCGATTGGGATTTTTTGTACAACTGCAACACACAAATGAACGACGAATGGCAAGTTTAGCAGTTGTTTCTCACGCTAATTCTACAGACCCATCTTCTAATTTAATATTGAATATGCATAAAGTATTCATGTGAAGACACCCAATAAACACCCACCCCGTCCCAAAAGACATCATCAAAAACGAGAGAATACAATCCTTAGCAACTTTGTGGTTTGTCAAGAATCAAATTCAAAATTGGACAAACTTCATTAAATTCAAACTGTGCTTGCGCCCACCCCCCCCCCCCGCATGCACTGGACGAAATCCATGTATCGTTATGTCATAGTGCATCTGAATAAAGAGAACAAAGATTAGTGTATGCTAAAATGCCCAAACGCTTTCTTGAAAAGCTTCTAGGTAAATCATTCTCTCAACCTTCTGTTCATTTAGCAAAACATGGGAATGTAGCACACACTGGGGAATCCCACGGTATCAACTCATAAGCATCGGGTGCTTTTATAACAAATTTCTGATGGGGTGGTAACCCCTTGGTAACACGTGTTAACAAAAAAGGCTTAGTTGGGGGCAGTTATCATGTTTTATTACTCACTTCATATGTGGGCCAAAATGATATTCAGTTTTAGGTTTAAGGACATCACCGAGAATCACTTAAATTTGTTGCGCCAGTGTCAGCGTGTAGTAGTTCCATCTGAGGGTGCATTGAAGTTGTACATGGGGGTCAAAAGTTAAATTGATGTATCTAGGCTCTCCCTTACCATGGTCACACTCGAATGTCAATCCACCATGTCCATTGAACTCCATTGAGTCAGGCCAATTAGGGTGTTACCATGGTTACGAATTAAGTAATCCTGGATATTGAAAATTATTCTTATACGAATCGGATTGAATGAAATCATCATTTAGACCACTTTCCATGGAAAATCCGTGCTTTATGCAATTTTGCCCGGTGGGTTACCTTCACCATGTTAAGGTAACGGGATGATCGCTCCAGTGGGTCATTTTTCATGAGAAATCCCTAGACATGGGTCGTATTTTTTCATGAGCATCCTTAACATGGCCCCGTTTTTCCCGCGAAAAAAGGCTCAAAATCTAGCTAAAAAGTCGAAATTTCTGGGGCTCGCATGCGAGTCCCACAAAATTTTGAAAAATGTGTATATTTGAAGCAAATCCTTAGAAATGGTACCTTTTTCTACCAAATGACCCTTATTGAATGGGTTATAGGGGTGGTCACTCCTCAGGCTTTGCACATCCCCGGACCCACCAAATCTGAAGCCCCCCCCCCGGGCATTTTTGACACCTGTAGGCCGAAATATTGACTTTGACCTTTTTGACCTAAACGATCCATCCCAGATAGGGCAAACTATACATTTTCTGATCCTTATGACTAAAGGAATACATTGGTGAGGGTTAATGCAACAATAGAGAGGTTTCGCAAGGTCACGGATACGGATACGGTTACGGTATGATAGCCGTAACCGTTCACGGGGCTGGGCAAATAAATCTTAGTTCACATGTTGCGTCATTATTACTCGATGCTTTTCCGGGGGTGTCACTCTCAAAAGGGTTTATTTTACTAAGAGGGTTAGGGATGTCATATTTACGTGATTTAGGTGTAATTATAACTCTTTCTCTGCGGGTAATGTAGACAATTAAAATAAACTATTTTTGAAATATATAAGATATGCTTAAATGCTTTTCCGGGGTGCACTCCGGGAAGAGAGTATTTTAATGAAAGGGTTAGGAATATCCAATTAACATAATGTTATGATCAAATTATACATTTTTATACATCAGTAATTAAACGGAACTCTATTTAAGTCCCCAAAATGGCCAAAATGGTGTTCCGGGGGTACCCGCAGTGCTTTTCCAGGGGGATTTACTAAAAAGGCTAGAGTTGACCTTTTTGACCTAAACGATCCATCCCAGATAGGGCAAACTATACCTTTTCTGAATCCTTATGACTAAAGGAATACATTGGTGAGGGTTAATGCAACAATAGAGAGGTTTCGCAAGGTCACAGATACGGATACGGTTACGGTATGATAGCCGTAACCGTTCACGGGGCTGGGCAAATAAATCTTAGTGTCGCATGTGTGCGTCATGATTTCGATGCTTTTCCGGGGGTGTCACTCTCAAAAGGGTTTATTTTACTAAGAGGGTTAGGGATGTCATATTTACGTGATTTAGGTGTAATTATAAATCTCGGGAATGATAAATTAAAATAAACTATTTTTGAAATATATAAGATATGCTTAAATGCTTTTCCGGGGGTGCCACTCCGGGAAGGGAATATTTTAATGAAAGGGTTAGGAATATCCAATTAACATAATGTTATGATCAAATTATACATTTTTATACATCAGTAAGTAACGGAACTATTTTTAAGTCCCCAAAATGGCCAAAATGGTGTTCCGGGGGTACCCGCAGTGCTTTTCCAGGGGGATTTACTAAAAAGGCTAGAGTTGACCTTTTTGACCTAAACGATCCATCCCAGATAGGGCAAACTATACCTTTTCTGAATCCTTATGACTAAAGGAATACATTGGTGAGGGTTAATGCAACAATAGAGAGGTTTTGCAAGGTCACAGATACGGATACGGTTACGGTATGATAGCCGTAACCGTTCACGGGGCTGGGCAAATAAATCTTAGTTTCGCATGTGTTGCGCTCCAATGATTACTTCGTGCTTTTCCGGGGGTGTCACTCCCAAGGTTTAATTTTTACTAAGAGGGTTAGAGATTCATATTTTACGTGATTTAGGTGTAATTATAATCTTCTGGAATAGAACATTAAACTAAACTATTTTTTGAAATATATAAGATTGCTAAAAAAATGCTTTTCCGGTGGCCACTCCGGGAAGAGAGTATTTTAATGACGGGTTAGGAATAATATCAATTACATAAGTTATGATCAATTATACATTTTTAATACATCAGTAATTAAACGAACTATTTTTAGTCCCCCAAAATGGCCAAAATGGGTTCCGGGGGTACCCGCAGTGCTTTTCCAGGGGGGCTTTTAATAAAAAGGGCTAGAGTGACCGTTTGGCCCTAAACGATCCATCCCAGATTAGGGCAAACTATACCTTTTCTGAATCCTTATGACTAAAGAAAATACATTGGGGAGGGGTTAATGAACAATAGAGCGGTTTCGCAAGGTCACGGATACGGATACGGTTCGGGTATGATAGCCGTCCGTTCACGGGGCTGCGCAAATAAATCTTGGTTCGCAGTGTGCGTCATGATTTCTCGCTGCTTTTCCGGGGGTGTCACTCTGAAAAGGGTTTATTTTACTATAGAGGGTTCGGATGCATATTACGTGATTTAGGGGTAATTATAAATCTCGGGGAATGAGCAATTAAAAAAACTATTTTTTGGAAAATAATAAGATATCTTAAAAGGCTTTCCGGGGGTGGCACGCGGGAAGAGGAGTATTTTAATGAAAGGTTAGGATATCCAATTAACATAATGTTATGATCAAATTATACATTTTTTTATACATAAGTAATTAAACTGAACTATTTTAAGTCCCCCAAAATGGCCAACATGGTGTTCCGGGGACCCGCAGTGCTTTCCAGGGGGGCATGTACTAAAAGGTAGGACTGTCCTATTACCTGATTAAGTGTCTAAAATATACAATGTTGGCATGAAAATTCAAATCAGCATTTCTTTCACCCCCGTGAAAAGCATTTCGAGCATATGTTAAAAATATTTAAATGCACTTCTCAAGCGGGAAATGATAATTAGCACACCTATATCAGTAAATATGACAGTCCATAACCCCTTTTTAGTAAAACAACCCCACCCACCCCTCTTTTGTAGCACCCCCGGAACAGCACTTTGGGAATTTGGGGGCCATAAAATAGGTCGTTGAATTTCATATGTACGAAATTGTGTAATAATGGACCATAAATTATGTAATTGGAATCCCCACTCCTTTCATTAAATGCCTGTCCCCGGAGTTGCACCCCCGGAAGACCATTTTAAGCATATTTAGGTGAATTTCTTGTTCCGGAAAATGTATAGTTAGACACCTTAATCACGTAAATATGGCATTCCTAACCCTATGACTAAGAAAAAAAACCGGCTCAAAAGCCAACGAAAAAAATTCCCCTCACCAAATTTCCACCCCCCCCCCGTGAGTCGAATGGTGCGTCCTATCAATGGCTTGTTTGCAGCATGCATTTTGGTCTGGTACGGTATTGTATATGTTAATTCAACGATTCCCTCGATTGATCGGGAAGCAGTGATCGTTCTTCAATACAATTCAATGTATAACCTCAAATTTGAGTTTGGCGTCTATTTGAATAAATGTGCCACAACGGTTGTTATTCTCTTAAGTCCCTTTGAACACAGTTTAGTATCAGTACTGTTGCATATAGGGCAAGGGGGGGGGGGGGGGGGGGGGGGGGGGTGAATGAATTGAAATACCCCCAATGTACCGCAAATTTGGCAACCTTACGGAATAAACCTGTGCTTTAGTCCGGGAATGGTTCCGATTCATAATGTGTCAAAAAACGTGTGTCAGATGGGTCAGTTTACGGAAACTCCTGATTACACTCTCGCCTTTGAACGGCTTGATAAACTCCATTTGAATGACATTGATAAAAACACTAATCGCCTTCAAGTTTTGCAAAATAATTATGCTGTCTCATTTTTAGACAACCAATCCGCCCACATGTCTCTCCTACTCCATTCCTCTCCACTGGCCTGTCAGTTGCCCAATGGATTAAATTCAATGTTTTCTCATCGCTTTCAAAGCTTGCCATATCCATCCTCCTCAGTATATATCTTCATATACTTCAAGCTTTAATAGTCCACTTTTGCTCTCCTTCTAGCTTATCCATCAAACATTTTGTTCTCGTTCAAAGGAAATCTGGTGATCGTCCCTTGTCCATTGCGGACCTCACATTTGGGAATATTTACCCTTTGCCATTCGTGACCTATCGTTTTTAAAAGCATTTAAAGTCCTCTTTATCCTAGCCTTTAAATTCACATTCCTTTTTCCGCTTGTCTACACTGTTAAAATGTTCTTAAAATAACAGCGATTTGACTGGCAGCTGGGCTCACAACAGTAAACCCACGTTTTTTTACATTCCATTTGGCACGTTTTCGAGTCCCTTTTTACAGTTATTGCAACGTTTTGAGTCCCGGGCAACAGTCCAAAACGCCGTTATTTTAAGATCAATTTTTAACAGTGTACGTTTGTAAAAATCGCTTTATAATCTGATTATAATACTAAATGTACATCAATGTTCCTGGATAAATCATACCTCTCAGAATTAATAGAATCATCGAAAAGTTTAATGCCAAAACAAATCACACTCTGATAATTGAGTACGCGCTGAAAGCATAGCCACCAGAAAATGCGACCGAGGATGTGTAATTTATCCAATATAAATGATAACATTTAACCTAATCATCGCGTCCTCGGATCCTCTTGAGCAAGCTTAAGCTTGTCATATGGAAGAATTGAAGTTGAGACCACATGGCAAGTGCTAAACACATTCCACCAAGGAAAACGAAGCTTGATTGGATCCTTCATCAAAATAGTGCCCTTGTTAATAAACAAAAGTATATACATATTAATTTTATAATAAAAACTATTTGATGACGTTTCATATGAGGCATACGGCGTTTGAAAGACATTTACGCGTTTCTAAAGAGTCCGTTATAATAAATGTTACATCTATTAACAGTGCAATTGCTAAAGGCATGTATTCGAACTACAAAACGTCAGTTGTGGCCAAAACATTCTATTTTCTTGAAGCGCGATCTGAACTTTATGTCCCCCAGGTTAAGGATTGCCGCTGAACTAATTTAAGCTAAAATACAAGCAAGAATTCGTAGGCGGACTTTAAAGTCTAGGACTAAATGCGTGAAAGACTAAGGTAAAAAATAGCGTAACGTCCTCTAGCTTGTCTATCTTAAAAATTAACAAACACATTTAGAAATTACAATCGTCGCTGGGCAGGAAAAAACCTCCTATGTACATTTAACATTTGAAATCCAAAGCTCTTAGGTGAAAATGAGACCCACTTTAAAAAACCTCCTATGTGCATATACTGACAACATCCAAAAGGCCCTATATGTTAATTCTAAATTCAAATGAAATTACGTATAGAGTACACTTTGCTTTACCAACAAAAATATCGAAGTACTAAGCATATTGTTTTTAGTTTCGACAGTTTTTTTTTTTTTTTTGTTTGATGGGGGGGAGGGGGAAAAAAAACAAAAAAAAAAAAAATTTGAAATTTTGATCATAGGAGGTTTTGAATTTACGTCAATTGTCAAATGGAGATTTTGATTTTCCCAAAGATCAAATGCATATCGGGTTTGCCTGCCAGGCGAAGCAATGTCAGACCGCGTTCATCACTGCATTTTCACATGGTTCGACCCAAGTTTTCGGTGGGCAAACGTAACGCTATGACAAAACTTTATAACAACACAGTTCTCAGTGAAAATCGCTGTGACAACTGGTGACTACAAGTCCACTCAATCTATGAAAAATACTAGGTAAAACTGGACAAAATTGCTACAGAAGGTTTTCTTGCTTTAACTAGCAGTAAAAGATGTCCCAAACAACATATCAAAAAGTAAGAAAAAGGGAAGCTGGTAGGTAGTTGTGTGTATTACCTAGGATTTTCCTGCTAAAATTGATTTTGTTGTGTTGGGTTTCAATAGTACCTAAACGGTCAGAAAATGATGGGTGAAATTTCCTAATGTTGCGCCCTCCTTCAAGGGGGAAATTTTTTATTTTTTTTATATGAATTAAAAATAGAGTAAAATTGTGTTTTAATTACACTACGCGTTCGGCTCGTCATAAGGATTAGAAAACGGATATATTGCCTAGGTTCCAACCTTTAGTTAAAGCGGTATAGCCCTAATGGTTCAAGGTACCCGGGGGTAAAATGCTCCCCGATGTTGTTGAAAGGGGTGTCAAATGATTCTTTGTGTCATTTCCTGAAAACAGAAATCCATTTTAATTGATCTTTTGATATCACCATTGCGACATCCAGGGAAAGATTTGACCCCCATAGACCATGTGACAATGTCACAAACTTGTAGAATGTTACATTATTTTTTTAATTTGAATCCTGTGAGACAAATCAAACAACTTATCACCAGTTTCAACCAAAATCTGAGCATTGGGTAAATTTACCCAGAGTGACCGTGAACCATTATTGGGGCTATAGCGCTTTAACTAAAGGTCGGAACGCAAATATAACTGTTTCTAATCCTTATAAGGGAGACGAACATGTTAATGTACATTAAAAACACAATTTGAATCAATTTTAATGTTTCTGTATTAACATTTCCCCCCTGAGGAAGGGGGCAAGCAGTCCGAAAATTTGCAACCATAATTTTCTGACTGTCTGGTACTATTTGAATGAAAAAAACAAGCAAGAAAATCAAATTAGCCCAAAATCATTACGGGGAACTGTTCAAGAAATACCAACACACACTTGGAAGACATGCTAATTTGCATTTATCTTTTTATATGTGGACGTATACGTCCATATTTCGAGAAAGGTATATAGTCAATAAATGCATGTTTAGGAAGATTTCCCATTTTTCTGTTTAGATTGGAACATGTTTTTAATGGTTATGCCTGCAATTTGTTAGGTCTACGTTAGATTGAGTGGACTATCAGGCACGCGGGTAGGGTTGGCCAACACCGCCAATACTTGCGTCATCCCGCGGGTCGAAGTTAGCCAATCACCATTGGTGTTCGCGTATGTGGGTTAAGTTGGCCAACCTAAACGGAATAAAGCACACCACACGTAACACGGACATGAATCCGTAAAATAACCCACGTACTCGAACACAATTGTATTCGGCAACTTGAACCCGCGGGTTGAACCCAAGTATTGGCGATGATGTTGGCCAACCATACGCGGGCAATGCAAATCCACGCGAGGCGAGGCAATGAAATAATAAGATTAAAAATCAATAAAATGATCAATCACAAAGTTATATTAGATTAATTGTATTTTACGATACTCTGTATTGAGTCCTAACAACATCATCCAGGTGACTAAGATGCACTTGTCCGTAGCTGTCAAATAAATCCGTTAAGTAAATAAACGACATAATGGCACTAGATACTTCTACTATAGGTCAGAAAAAGATCACATTTTGGGGATAACCAAAACCTGAAAGAGTATTTTTTAACCTCTAATCTGATAACATCTTATGTGGTAATTAATAATAATAACACTATTTATAAAGTGCCCTTTCCAAAGGATACAAAGCCGACAATAAACAATGAGAGAAGATGCACGAAACAAAAGAAAGCAAACATCAGAATAAAAATTACAAACTTTTAAACTCCGTGCGGTCAAGATTGTCGGAAATATCTTTATTTTAATAAACAGCTGCGATCGATGAGTTCCAATTTTAACTATTTCGCATTTTACATATAAATGACATATCGAAGTGGTTTGTACAGATTGTCTTTATACCGATGGCCGTGTAAGACATTTATGATACTTAGGGTTTGGGTCATAGATATTTCCCGCAATTAATTTTCTTTAAACTTGGCATAATATAGTTCATGATATGAACAGCCAAATTAAAAGAAAAAAAAATCGGCGGTCACCGAGGTCTATGGAAAAATACATTTTTCAGTAAGATTTTTGGGTATAGCAAAATAGTAATAACTCGAAATATTGGAGTCGTTTAGCATGAGAAATAAAGGAAGCAAGACGATACACCAAATATATCAAATAAACGTGCATTGTAAAATTTTAAAAAGTTAAAGTGTGGATGAACGATTTAAGGCGGTCATTTTTTAAATGATAAGCAATAGCCTTGAACCTTAAATTCCCATCTGTAAAGTTTCGCGCCGATACTTCGCAAAACGTTTTGGTGTGAGAGCTAAAAGGGTTTGTTTAATACCCATAGGGGACGTGTTAAAATTGATATTGGTCGACCAAAATGGGAAACATTTTGCGCTCGTTTTTTAACATCAAAATCCAAACAGGTAAATAGCACTAAGGATTTCACAGGGTAAATGAGAACAATAAGAAACTTTCTTCATATACCAATATTTGGGGTTCTGGGAACAATGATTAGCGATCGGGCTATGGCCCTTTTTAAGGTAAATAATGCCCAATGAAAAAAAAACATTGACATAATGAAAAGGACATTACTGAAATCACTTCCACGAGTTTGAAACAAATTGGATGTTTACATTCTGTAAAACACAGTAAAAACAGGAGTTCCAGGGGGATGGTGGCAGTTAACATTACTGCCAGCCATTACAAAACTTGACAAAGCATGTTGTCATCAGCTCGCACAGACCATTGTGCTATTGTTATGTGATAATCCCGGCTAATCCATCTTTCACTGGCCGAATCAACTATCTTACTACAAGGTAAAGTACCAATGCCTGAAGCCCGGTTCTATGCTTTGATTGTGTCGCAAAACATGCTAGATGACACTGTAATTCTGTCAGGGATGTGAACACCGTGCTTTTCTTCTCTGTTCCAGAAATGCCCACAAATGCCACCCCCCCCCCCCTAACTATTCTGGTTTAATTGACGTTTACCCCCAGAATTGTAAAAATGAGCGAATTGTTTCAAACTCGTGGAAGTGGATTTCAGTACAGTAAGGGTTCTTTTGATTATGTCAATTTTTTTCATGCCATTATGTCCCTTAAGATAGCCGAAGACCACGGGAAGTTCAGACTGTGATCACTGAATTGAATTCCCAAAATCTTTCAACTGACCAGGTTCGTACAAATTTACTCTGCTAACCAAACAAGACGTAACCTTTTGTGTTGGTCAAGCGCATGTCCAATGCCCTGTACAACAAACCCGGACAACAAATTAGAGTATACAGTAAAACAAAAGGGTAACTCTAACTTTTTTTTCACTATAAATAAGTAAATTGAATTATTCATCACAAAATATTTTATATGGTACAAGTAGAACCTGCAAGGTGGGAAATGAGTTTTAAAGATTTTGGTTATGTATTACTCGATAAAAAGTTTGAACAAGTTGTTTGAGTCACATATTTTCCATTATTTTGATACCTGTCTGTCATCCTGTCTGAATCAGTGTAGTGGCTAATTTCCTCCTGTCTACAAATGACACCACTTTTGTTGCAATGGCCTGCGTCATGGCCGAGTAACCTGGCCTTTGTTTATGGTGGATCTCTACAGCCATTTGGTAGTCACCGCTATCACGACTATTTTCTTCTTTAAAAAAAACCCAAGCCACATGACTAAAAACGGCTTTGATCCATGCTGTACTGTGTGACCAGGCTAGCAGCATGTGTGTTTTGTTGTTTGTTTATTGTTTTGTTTTTTGTTTGTTTTGTTTTGTTTGTTTGTACACTAAAAATAGGCGATTATGACTACAAAATAGGTCCATTATCAGCATTTCTCCCAGATTGTTTTTCGGTCAGAAATAATGGTGATGAAACATTAAGCCCATTTTCACCAGCTGATGAAAAACCTTCGAAATAAAAACTCCAATTTTAACCCAAACAAACGCAAACTTAAAGATGTGGTTGATGGTGCTCTCGCTAAAAATTCCGTCTTTCAGTTAAACATGATAATTAGCCCGAAACAAATTTTAAAAATAATAAAAACTAATATCAACATCAATTGATATCTCGTCACGAATTGTCATATTTATTGCATATTATGCAATGATATTATAATAGCTCTTGTAATACCAAATTTGAGTAAAAATAGGCATTCGATTTGTAGGTATAATAGTTTCTCACTTTTGGCAATCAATACGGTATACCCAAAAGCCAAATGAAAAGTATTCCAAACAAAACCAATCTGCATTCGTTTGTTGCTGTACCTAGTACCCCTTATGACAGCTAAACTTCCTTGAGCTGTATTGAGGACGATTTTGTCCACACTGTAAAAAATATTGTAATTTTTGCACTATTTTTAATGGTAGCAATTCTGCCAATGAATTACTTAAAAATTAGTATACTAAAAAATAAATTAATCAAAAACACTTACAACATATATTTGGTGAGTTATTACAGAGATGGTGCATGTGCAGAGAATTAAAAAGCACTGACGAACACCCTAACTAATTAGCAGGCCTATCCACAAATGTCTCAACAAAACTTACGGTGCATACTGTAAAAGTTAGTTGCTGTAAATCATATGCATTAAACTGTTAAAATACTACAGTGAATTTGGATGGAACGTAAAAGAGTAGTGTTAAGGATCTTTTTAGCCAGGAAATTGCTGCAGATTTTCTATAAGATTTACATATTATTTCCTGTAAATTTGAGTGCTTAATCGTATATTGGAAATCATATAACCGTAGTGATGTTGCTATTTCAAATTCAATAGGACAGCCTCATATTTAAAGTTAGTCGTAACTCATGGACTGGAAAGTGGACATAAAAAATACAGTGCTGGCGTATTGCAAAATTACAGCCAAATCTTTCATTTTCTGGGGTCCTTTTTGTTATAAGTGTAAAGTGCACTGTAATTCTTACAGTGCAGGTTATTTCGTCAATTACAGATGTAGTAGTGGTAAAGAAAAGTATTGCTGTGTTCTAGAAGTATGATTGTCTTGATAGGTAATTGTCTTAGTAATCTTATGGGATCTCGATTCAATTTACAAAATCGCTTCTTGATGACAAATTACGCACTTTTGAGTTTTAACAGGCCAACAACACCCTACCAATAATAGATTTTCAAAATAAGCGAGGCCTCATTAACGTTTTGGGCTGTCCATTACCGTGAGAGGTAATGGACATAATTATAATAATGGCCAAGGTAAATGGTTTATGGTACTCATACAGTATAAAGTAGTGAAGCAGCAGCTAAATAAATGTTGACCTAAAATAACATTATTCAAATCAAACGTCAAAGATAGCTTGGGGGTTTCAATTTAAAGTTTCAAGGATGAAAAACATCGGCCATTATTTTATTAAAGGTGCTTGTTACGATAGTTCTTTGGGACCCCTGATTTAACAAGGACGTAGTATCAATTTTGAATCAGATGAACGGCCGTCTTTTTCTCATTGTGGTCCTGAAATTTAAGCTTTCAAATCAATTTAATTCTCAGATACAGATATAAAAACGACCGTTTTAGTGGTTAACCATCAATATTAGCCACAGTAGTCAATAGGGCGTGGCACTATGCATTATCGCGTCTAGCATCAAAACGCAAGTTTGTCCAACGGTACTTGAGTGGTCAAGGTGTACAAGTGTCAGGCTCCCGTATCGAGTAGAAACACGATAGACAAAAATCGGGAACAAGCACCTTTTAACCTAATTGTAATTTGAACATAACTTACCTTTGGACACTTCAAACTATCATTTCTTATCGATATGCATTGCTTATATCATGCACAATAACACGACTAATTTTTATTTGGCCACCCAAAATGGGCCAACCTTGTATTTTGGATAGTGATTTGCTAAATCAGAAAACTCGAAAAAAAAAAATCATCAAAAAATCAATTTTATTGCATGCCTGTATTAGTATAGCGACCACTAACATTACCCTACCAGTGCTAGTCTGAAAGCAACTAAAATAACGACAGAATCTGATATTGAGTCATTCCTGTCTGTATGAACACTACTACACACGTAAGTTGAATGGAAATAATATCTTTGAAACACTGCGGTTTCTTCCCTTTCTGTATTTTTTTTTTTCAGATACAAACAAATAACTTATGGGGATTCTACAAACGTACAATCCCTAGAAAACTAAGCTGATTCTTGCAAATTTCAAATATGTAAGTGAACATGATTGGCTTTAAGAGATTATCATTAAAGAGAGGTTATGATTCCTCAACATCCGGCAACCTGACAAAGTCTTTTTTATCATTAACATCCCATTGTAGAATTGAATTCATTAGTTTTGGGAGCCGATTCTGTGCAGTAATTTTAAGCATTGGTTACAAAAAGTGTTGTTTTGTATGGCCACATGACCGGGGAATTGATCCATTTAACATAATTATCCATAACACCCAGATTGAAAATGCAATAAATATATAGCGTAGGTATATTCGATCAATAAATCCACTGTCAACTCTGTGTGCGGTCATAATTATAGAATGGCGCCCAAGGGCCAAGGACGGAAGCTTTAAGTTCTTCTTTTTTTCTAATACAATATGTGCTTATGCTCTATTTACTAAGGATTTATTTATTTGCTTGGAAATTTGCAGGCGGGCCAATGAAATCCCAACAGTAGACTTGTCACCACGGGTTTTACACGTTAAAGGTTACATCTTGAAAACTTGGAGAAAATATGATGTGTTTATATTTGTGAATCACATGAATATTTTCTTTTCCAAACCATTTTAGAGTTGAGAATCAACCTATAAGGGTTTTATTTTTACATATTATATATGAATATTTATTACGCTTGGGTTGTTTTTTGAGTCTGGATATTGAAAGAGTTTGGTCATACGTTTGTTGTAAATGTGTGCATATTATTTACAAGAAACGTGGCTCTACTAAGCTGACCAACCTTAATTAGCCACAATTTCACGCGTTTGCTACTGTCCAAAAATAGACGATATATTAAAAAATACGTATAATCATGAAAGAAAAGTGTTATTCATGATAGAAACTAACAAGATCATGGCCTCCACATATTTCTTCGTTGGAAATTATTAAGTTTAATGATTTTTATGGCAAGCGACAGCAAGGTGGGTCAGGATATTGACTTTTGACTCTGAAACTTTGATGCCAAACCTATTCACGAATTAGGGGCGCTTCAAAAGCATGTTCTTGATTTGTG
The DNA here is from genome assembly GCA_023653785.1 of Ophioderma brevispina. NCBI lineage: Eukaryota > Metazoa > Echinodermata > Ophiuroidea > Amphilepidida > Ophiodermatidae > Ophioderma > Ophioderma brevispina. Next base: position 9,514 of record JAMKCH010031801.1, on the reverse strand, counting down.
TACTCTGCTTTGATTTTCAGGTGTTTGCGCGTGCATAAAATGCATGGGCATATAATTGCTCTGTTGAAATACTGATACTTTAATAGCGGTACTGCCTGTTTATTCAATTTGGTTACGAGCAAAAGAATCTACAGCTCTCCTGAAATGCCGTCCACTCAAGTTAGTGTTGTGTGGAACATTGGATATCATCTCGTCCTATTGCAAAAAAAGTCAGACTTTTGTATTATCTTTATTATTAATATTATTTATATTGCAGATAACAGTGGCTCGGATTTGATCCTGTTGAACAAAGTTGGCATTACGCACTATTTCATACCATTGGCGGACAATTTTGATCGTGAATCATCTCCTCCAACGACAACTGTACTACCTATAGAGCGGAGGGAGCAAGACTGGCGGTCAAAAATCATCTTCATGTCCCACTACATCTCAGCTTTGACACCTTTCGGTAGTTAGTATGGACCCTCTACATCAATGCAAGATAGTAGTGGTGTCAAATTGCGGGTGTCACTTTTTGAATAGGGGCCAATTTAAGTTTACACAGGGGTCAAACTTTTAAATTAATCCAATCGTGTTGAAATGTATGCCATTTTGTCCGTCTTGTCATAAGGATTACAAAAATTAATAGTTTATACCATCTATGACCATTGGTTTTAGAGTTATTGGGTAAAAATGGCTAAAAGTGCAAAAAAGGTCAATTTCCATTTGTACAGGGGTCAAAATTCCAGAAGTTGCTCTAATTTTGGTAAAAATGACAACAAAAACAAAAGTGTTCATTCTAGCTAATGTGTCAAAATAAGGACTAGTTTGTAGCATCTGCCATGCGTAGTTATCACGCTATGTGACAAATAGGTCATGGGGCAACATAATATATTGGCATTAACCTTCTTTGACCTTATCTCGGTAAGTAAACATTTAACATAATCAAAACTATACTTTTTGGGAGTCCCCATTCCTCAGGCCAAATAATTGCAAGCATTTAAAATACAATCAGAGAACTTTCAATGTTGACCCCTGCATACATTGAGTTTGAACTTTTTTTGCACTTTTAGCCATTTGATCCAAAACTCCAAAACCAATGGTAATAGATGGTACAAAAACTAACATTTTTGGAATCCTTGCGACAAGACGGACAAGTATTGACATACATTTCAACATGATTGGAGTAATTTAAAAGTTTGACCCCTGTTACACACTTAAATGGCCCCTAATAAAAAGATTGACCCCAATTTGACACCACTAACTACCTTGAGTTGAGTAGAGGGTCCATACTAATACTACATGTGTCAAACATTAGATGTAGTCGGACATGAACGAAATCCCTAAATAAGGACCCTATGATGTTCTGCTCTGCTCGAATACAAAAGTGTAGTCACGTAAAATTCAACAAAACGCAAACCAAACATTATTCATCTATTTCAGAAAATCGAGGGTGAACTACCCAGATTTCATGATTTGACGGTTTAAATTGTCCCATTTAATTAGTAAAATACAATTAAAGGTCCCCATGATACCCAAAAACTTTCTTTTCGTGAATTATTTCGAATGTGAGTTATTTTTTGAAGAAATTAAACAACAAAAACATCTAAGAAGTTGAAAGACATTGGCTATCAACGATTGGAATTACATGATTAGTTTGGATTTATAGGTCTAATCACCGAGTTAACGCACATCTAATCATATTGTATTGATTTTACAAAACTGCCACATATGATACGTTATGGTAATATTAATAATAAAAGGGACATATTGTGCATTTTACTAAATCGACTCCCGCATCACATACTGTCGTTTTCACATTTTTGCAGTTTGGGCCGAAAATATGGCATAATTACTTTGTTTATCGTGTTCTACAACAAAGTTTAAAATGTGACGTCATTAATGATTTTTAATTATGGATTTTGGTGTTTTTTTTTTTTCCTCAAATTAACACATCTGTATTGTATATAACTTAGGTTAGCTTACTTGCATTTAGCGTTGGGCGGACAGTGTTCAATTTATTTTAGTTTCGTGATCAACATATTGAAGGTTTATTTTGTAGCGGCAAAGACCTCTTGCCTTCGTACATAAAATCGGTAAAGTTGTGAGTTCTTGTTGTAGGTATATTTAGTAATGTTAGCCAATTGTTCGTCAGTTGTATTTTGGTCACCATTTTGTTATTTCAAATTGCTTCAAAAATTGTGTGCCCAAAAGCTTTTTTAAACATTTATGCAACCAAAAAACGCTGGTGTTGTTATGATTGAAATTATACCTGGTAGAAACTAAACTATATAAGATTCCTACCACATATTCACCAGCGTTTTTATAATATCCAAGGTCATAGATAAATATGCTCTGCCATCTTTTTTCAATAGTGCTTTTTGGTGCATAAAACTATATCTTAAATAACTTTTTGCCACCTTGCTTTCTAATTAACACAAAATGGCGATCAAAATAACAATATGTACCATCATGGGGCTAAATTTATATACCCGTCATAAAACGACACAACTTCAAAATTGCCATTTTAAGTATAAAGGTCTTTGAATCTAAAAGAAAATGTCATTTTTTTAGACCGTAACCCAAAGATTACAAAAATAGCGCCACAAACAGCTCAATAATTATTCTTAGGAAAATTTAGTCATCTTAATGAGGCTGATTAAATTATTGTTAACCTCAAGTGAACGGGGGTTTTCATCCCGTTAGGCCCCGGGGGAGGGGGGGGTATGTGGACAAACACTTTCCCGGCAGAATTTTTGCACAGAATTTATGTAAAGGGTCATAAGACAACAGCAAATCAGCAATGAAAATGAAATGTATTATTTGGGCTGCAAATTAGGGGAAAAACACTCCAGGTTGATTCCATTGCGCTTGCACTTACATCAAACTTTTTGAAAGACTTATTTTTCTGCTTGAAGTTTTAGAAAAAAATTTTTTGGGTTTTATTTTTGACAAGTGTTGCGAATATACACGTCATATTCCATAGAGTTTGTACGTAACGGGGGGTTCGGTAGCTATATATAGTTAAATTACAATTGGTGAATAATGAATTATACATTCGCGATAACAGCAATGAAAAATCCCACAAATACAGTTAAAGTGATACATAACCGTAATTTACGGAAATGTCAAGCCATCTGTAATTTCTCTTTAAACCGCATTTGAAAGCAATGATCGCGTCATATAATTTCTTGTAGTAGCTCAACAGTAAGTTGACAATGCGCAGGTTACATTAAGATAGATTAAATATATGATGTTAAGGGGGAGGAGGTTTCGGAAGGGGTATGGCTCTCTTTGTGGCCATTTGGAATAATTAAGAAGAATGATGAGGTTTTTATTTAGAGAGAGGAATTTTACACAAGTAGACAAATATTAGTGAAAGGAGAAGGATAGCGGAATATACTAAACCCCACCGCCCCCCCCCCTTCTCGTCACAATCATTTCGCTTCGCCTAGGCAATAAAGCTCCCCCATTTCGCTTAGGTCGACGAGTTATTGAGATGAAAGTAGCTGCACAGGACACAAAAACGTGACCACGTGGGATCGAAATCACAATTTTAAAGGTATAATGATCATGAGTCCGCGCTTTTTCCCAGAGACCAAATTTACTATGTCAATGTGTTTGTAACCTAAAAATGGAGAATTCGAGTTTTGTGTGCATTTACAACGAACATATACATTTTAGCCAATTTAGTAAGATTTGGTTATTTTGGGGCCATTTTGATTTTTAAAGTGTGGATAACCACATTTGCTGATCCGAAACAAAAAAAATCATGAAAATTCGTATTTTGGTATTTTTGTTACTGGCATGAGTATGCAAACATAACATATGCAAGTGGTTGTTGGCTTGAAATCCTGTATTAAAGACAAGGCCGTACTTTTTATCCGATTCGGTAATTTATATATCTCGTATCAAAAAAAAAAAAAAAAAAAAAAAAAAAAAAAAAAAAAAAAAAAAAAAAAAAAAAAAAAACAAAAAAAAAAAAAAAAAATAACTGAGATCACAAAAGCGGGGGGGACCTTTCCACGTGAATATCTCAAGATATATACGCGTAATATTGGCACAATGACCTGTGCAGTGTGAATCAAAACACAGACATATTGCTCGTTCTTTGATGTACTGGAGTAAACACAATCAGCTGTTAGTGTAAATTTTTTGAGTGGTCATCGCTGTATGTCTATTAGCGGGAGGACGGATGACAAATTTCCTCAAAACCTAATTTTTTCAATACTGGCTGTTTTTGCTCCTACATTAAAGTTAGTTATATGGAATTGTACATACTTATTTTGATTGACAAGCTAAAAAATTGCAACATACCACATTTTTTGTTTCTCGCTGCTTTTCCTTTAAGCAAACGTCAGGGTGACCTAAAAGCTTATTTGAAAGGAATATGGTTTATGCAATATAAAAACACTAATGTGGCAGGATAGTAGTTTAGTTATGACCTGGGGTGCACCTGCCTATGAAATAGCGTAACCACATCCGAGGTACCGATGACCCTTTCAAAAGTATTATAATGAGCATTGTTTTCGGAACCACTCAATGGACCAATCATATCGTCGTATTTGGAAAGTCCTTAGAAATATTCATCAGACACGCGAGCATTTTACATTCGGTGCATATAGCGCGGGAAAAGCAACAACTGATGCCACATAGACACTTCGTGTATAGGGAATGCAGCAATCTTTTTTAGAGGCATAGTTTCTTCCATCTATTGGTTTTCGCACAATTATTGCAGAAAAATCAACCGATCAAGCAATGGAACATTGGGGAAATAATACCGGTAACATAATGCATGACGCACAGGTTTTTTATAGTGACGACGCGAGGATGGTTGCGCAACAGCAAGGACGAAACGCGAGATGTGACTTACGTCGCATGCTGGCGTATTCAATAACACTGGAGTTTGCATTCTTGGTTTATATTGGAATTCTATGAGATAGCCCCAGTCACGCACTTCAAAATGGCGCCGCCCATGTTGATATTCTTACGCCACAAAAAGAATGTGTTGAACGGCTAGAGTGATCTCTTCTCTTTCAATTATAGACCGTATTCAATATGACGTCAGCCACCAGACATGTTGGTGGACAAGATGCATACATTCCAGGACTACAATACATTCAGCTGTCATTCGATCCATGTTTAGCGATTGCACATGGATCATTGACAGGTGAATGTATTGTAGTACTGGAATGCGTCTATCTTGTCCACCAGCATGACTGGCTATTGAATACGGTCTATACGTACACACGTGTTAGTTACAAGAGCTTCACTCCAAGCTCGCTCATAAACTCGAAATATTCTTCTGGGAATTCTGTTTTGTTTGCTTGTTTGCTTGTTTGTTTGCATTCCGGTGTGAACGCAGATATAGTCCGGCGGGAGCCACAGTCTGGGGCTCCATAGACGATAACGGAATAAAGCGTGAAACTAATGTTGCGTGAAGAGTCAACTGAATCGATTGCCCTATTGTTTACCATTGTTCCCGGACTATGAGTACGCCGGACTATAATTACTTCAACACCCGGTTTGGATCTTTTATGAATTGTTTTTCCTATCTACTTGTCTTGAACAGAACGTCGGCATAATCAATACATAATATTAGCGGGTGGTGTACTTGTCATGGTATATGATACTGAGGATTGGCGTTGTTTTTTGATTTAAAGGAAAATACTAATATATCTGACCACAACACCGCCTATTGATAAATCTCCAATCGGATATACCACTGTAGAGATACACTGTACCCATCAACAGCAAACTCCTGCCAAGGATTTCGCTGAGCTCCAAACTGAGAAAATCAACGTCCCAGAAGCCCAAGGAACACCAACTTAAAACAAACCACACCCCAACCACCCCCAAAACAAACACACAACAACCACCCACAAAACCAAAAAAGAAACCCCAAGAAACAACGACACCCCCCCCCCCAGGAAGTAACCCCAGAACCCCAAACCCCCAGTTAACTGAAGGAAAGTATTGCTGATCAAACTGCGCGGCCCAAAAAATCCAAGAAGAATGCCACACCATTACAAATGATAAAATGATATATAATTGTTTGCAGACGCATACCATTTTGAATAACTGGACCATGAGAAGCGACCTAAACGCAAAAATACCCACCAACACAAACAAAAGAAAGCAACCTTCCTAAGGCACGCTGGAAGAAGGACGGAAGCCATGGGAAGAATTCATTATCTATGGCATGGGGCAAGGAAATAGAACCATCCGGTGAATATTATCCCAGAAATAAATACGCTGTAGAACGATTTTACATATTAGGATGTTCAATGAGAGAAAATGGCCAGATCTCATAATTCTTTCCAATTCTTGTAACCACGACCGGTGACGAAAAATTAAAGGACCAGTATTCATTGTTGGCTATGATGTAGGTTCGGTCCATATTGAAATGTGTCGAGTTGGTGTCCACCGACAATCGGGCGCAGCAGAGCACCACAGACGATGATGTTCGCGTTGATGCCCAAGCAACAGAAGTGTTTTTTTCCTCCCTCTCCATCATATTGCAGGATTAGAAAGTCAAAGATAGGCGGACATATCATCATGCCTATTGCCCACCGGACATTAACGAACGAAAATGCAGTTGTTTATATGTTCGGAAAATATTTAGGAATAGCATTAGTAACTGCAAAATATCGGCCTACCAGTACCCATCATGAAATAATAATAATCCAAGAATGTCATTTGTAATAGTTTTAAATGTTTTCGGAATACAGAATATTCTTAGCAATAAAACCGAACAAAAATGAGACTGTAACTTAAAGCGGACACTGGCACATTTTCACAAAAATATGAATTTCTTAAATTTGCTCTCAAATGATAGTCTAGGCCCTTGAAAGAACAGAGAAGTATTTACATATAAAAAACTAACATACCCAAAAACAGATAAGGAAATTGTATGAGGATAAAGGAATCCAGGTAATGTGTAGGCCAACTTTTAAGTTTCCTAAATTTAACAACAAATGTGTAACAACAAATATGTTGACTCGTGCTCACTGCTATTAAAACCACAAATTAGGTAGACGGTCAAACAGGGTTCATAGCGTGGGAAACAGGCCTACGGCGTGCGTGTGCTTGTGTTAAACGCCCTTTTCGTCGTCTGCTGAATTTAACGTCGCGTGCGCGTTAACTTACAAATCGTTTGTTTACCCCAAGGGAGATGATTTGGTCTTAATCATTTCGGGTGAGGGCTGTTGTATATAAAAGCTTTACAACCATGCAAATATATCGATTTTGAAACAGCTTGAGGGCGCACTATTTTTCAAATGTGCCAGTGTCTCTGTAATTAAAACATAATTTGCCAAAGGGTGTTCATGCGATTAAATAGGAATAGATAAATGCGTTCCTACCGAAGTCCGAATTTGTTGAAGTCCGAAGATGCAATCCACTACTAAAACAATTAATAAACAATGACGGATAACAATGATAATTACTGGGGATAATCTCTTCGGAATTCGGTAATTCGGACCTTCGTAGGCGGTACCGACTAGAATAAATGAGTATCTTTTAAAGCAGGCGACACATTTTGAAAAAAAAATGAGAAAATCAATATACATTGTATATTGCTGAATGTTATACACTGCCTCTTACAGCTAGCCCATTATACTCCCAGTCACAGCGAGCGATTTCTTCTCGTGAGCATGCATAACGCTGATCTTGGGTCAAATCGGTATGACGCCCACGCCAATCGCTCGCTGCGAGTGAAGTATATCATGAACTTTAGTCAAACCCGATATTTTGGTCATGTAACGAGTGACGCTGATACAAAAGCTCTTCGCATCCCATAGTGTAATGCCTCATAGCAAATACATTTTCGTTAGGTCAATGTAGTGGAAATTTGGGTCACTTTGTTACAAAAAAGTATGATTTGAATCTGACATATCTGATATTTTGTGATACGCTATTAGTGACGTTTAAAAATACCCCACCCGATTACAACAATTTGTTTTTCTTTCTTTCATAGGAAAGGGCATACCTCAATGTACTGTAACAAGCTATTTGCCGGTTACCTTAAACAAACCATATTTGTAGCATAGCATCATAATGGAGCGAAGTCAATCTGGAGTATTTTACAGATGAATACGAAAAATACCGAATGGGTTCTAAGTACTAAAATTGAGGTTGATTCATGGGTGGGAAAGGTGATGTCGAGGCTGAGGATCGGGTAGGGCCCCTCTAATTGATACAAATTAGATTCAGGAGTCATGGAGTACGTGTCCAAGTGCAAATATATACACTATGAGACATTAAGTCTCATTTCCATGGCATGGTCAGAACATTTCCTTCACCTGGCATTTAGAAAATCACCCCTGGTTTTGGGGTATGATATAGAATAGCCGATCACACAAGGTAAGTTCATGTCAATTAACTTGTACAAGTATCACCATGAACTGTTGTCCTTGAGTGGATGAGCCTATTGTAACTCATAGTGAACTTACCAGACAGAAACAAACATGTACCAAACAAGTGAACAGAATTTACAAAGGACGCCAAACACAGAGCGGTGTTTGCAAATTCACCCCAAGTACAATCACAGGACGCTCTCCATAAGTTCGCTATCAGAGTATATAATGGTGCTGTAATGTGATATAAATAGCAATGATGAAATTAACTACAATGAGACATAAACCTTTAAATGGCCTATACAAAATATCATCTGATGTATGATCTTTCTTGACCATCCTTTTGACACATTTTTTATTCAGTACAGACTGTCGCCATAAAAACTATACAATCAAACTAAAAATTATAAAAATCTAAAACTGTACATTTTTGGACAGATATTGACTTTATTTATTAGACAGATCCTAAGCTAAATCTCGCTTTATTTCCATCCAATTTATGGACCCTAGCGGAGGATAGTGTCAGTTGAACACAAAAGCGATAAAATACAACTTGGCGCCAGTTTCACACTGAAGGTTCAAGAAACTTAAAGGCATAAGGCGTGTAGCACCACCCATCATTATGGGATCTAAACCCCTGTTCAAAACAAAAGAATATTGTACAGATCAGAGTGCATGTATTATATGCATGACTAATTAATATATTATTTTTCAGTGAAGCCACCAGAAATTATTATGTTGTGGGTGAAATGAGGGACTCACTCTCAGGGACAATAATCATGAAATTCATGGCCAATTTTAGGAATTTGACTGCTGAAACTATGTACAGTTTACAAGTCTGTTGAGGGATAGACAACGCTCTAATGTGAAGGGACAGAAAAACAAAAAAACCCCAAAAACCAAAAAAAAAAAAAAAAAAAAAAAAAAAACCAAATTTACCCTTCCCCTATTCCCACTGCCTCCAAGATGCCAGGGAGGAATATGATGAAAAAAGCAGGTCCAACAAAGAGCAATAAAGGAAAGGATGCTTGTGTTCAAAGCTCTCAGTTTGCTTTCAACAACAAGGTGTTTTTATGGTTCACCTTCTGCTGAAACCTGGAGTAAAGCTGAGACAACACGAATGTGGGAATTGAATTTCCCAATGTACATGTATTATTAGTAATTGCGACATTATAAAA
>JAMKCH010031800.1:0-16813 GCA_023653785.1 Ophioderma brevispina | reverse complement strand
AACCTTTTCAAACAACCTAGTACACTAGAACCAGAGCCATTAGGTGAGTACAAGATGGAGCATTACGGAGTGCGTTGGCATTGGACTACCTTCTACCAACACCCCACTCCTTCACAGTTAGCCAGGGTATTATGTGTAAAAATAGGTCATGGTAATAAGCCGATTGCTAATGCAGTGTATTCCCTTGCTCAGGAGTGGAGGGCGATACACCTAGGCTAGGATACCTTCCTTCTATGACCTTAAACGACCTCCTGTAATTGTTCTCCCACCATCAACAAGTTTTTGGAAGGTTTGTCCCTGTGGTTTTGTGAGCGAAACATTCTCTGGGGTAAGTCGAAACACTGCGCCGCGTGATTCGGTCAATTCGGTCCTGACTAATTTAGGGAGTTGCTTAATTTAACGTAGGTATGGTGTTGTCTGGTGCCCAGAGTGAGACATTTGTGGCAGATTTTCATATCCAGAATTGCCAAATTAAGCCCTACAATAGTCACTCTTTGGTTCTAGGATGTTGATAAATATTTGGATTAACCAATGGACACACGTGACCTGCTTCCAGAATGAAACGGTCGGTTTTGGTATGGGAGCTTGGATCATCTTCTTATTGCGGATAGGCAGCTAGGTAAATGAGTTTAATGGTGGAAGTCAGCTCACTGTTGATTGGTTGGGGTCTATTATCCACCAGTGGACGAAACGTAGGGCACCTTCATGGGTGGGGAGAATTCATCCGCCAGTCTGGTGCTAGAGAGCCATATCGGCAGGACTTGAGATGGTCGCAAGCGCCCCTCGGTATATCTTTGCTGTTTGAAACTACCAAGCCTGTGCGCATCCTGTTCAAGGTGACCTATTTCCTTACGTGGAAGTTTTGCTTCCAGTTTGTTTTAAGTTTTTCGTTTTTCAGGTCTTCTGATAGCTGTGCCCCAAAACTAACAGAAAACCCTGATGGATGAAAATCCCTAAAGGGATGTCCTAGGTCTCCTAAATACCTCATAATAGCCCATCAGCTGTTATTTTTAAAGTACTACATTTATTTCAAATCCTCATTTTGTATCATGGTGTTTGTCATGACACCATCCTAATTGACCATGGGATTAAATGGACCGTGAGTACTTTAGGATCTTAGTGTCAATCACTGGGGCGATAGAAATCCATATACCTAGGAGGCACTTAACTTGTGTTATTGTGTTGTTAATTAAAAAACCTTAAATTTCCACAAAAAGATCGTTTTCGAAGACGTGTTACCATGGTAACGACCGTAAAATTGAATTTCTATGACCTCAAATAAACCAATAATCTTTCCTTGGCAACAATGGGAATCTTGAAATACATAATAACATTGACACATAAGCAAGTTTTTATGTTGTGTAGTTGGAACGATATGACATTTTCTAAATTCCACATTTTCAGTAACTTTCGTTGCCATGGCAACGGCCTCTGGCACCCTAACCCCACCACCATTTAAAGGCAAGCAAGCATATTCTGATAGCTGAGGATCCAAGCTTACAGCACCAACCTCGATGAATGACATCTCTAAGGGGAGAGAGGGGTTTCCCTTTTTAAAAAAATATGAAATTTTTCCATCAAAAAAAGCTCATTTTTTGAGACCGTGTTACCTGGTAACGACCATAAATCCAACATCTAATGACCTCAAATAACCTTTATTTTTGCCTTGCAATCAAATGGGAGCTTGAAATACATAATAATTGACACCTTTAGCACTTTTTTTCTGTTGTGTAAGTTGGAAAGATATGACAGTTTCTAAATTCACATTTTCATTACTCTACTGCTTTGCCATGGTAACGGCCTGGCACCCACACCCACGCACAATATTAAAGGCCAAACAGCGATTCTGATAGCTGAGTGAAGCCAATCCTAACACAAAAACTCATGAAAGAGCTCTACTAAGGGGAGAGAGGGTTTCGCTTTTAAAAAATTTAAATTTTGTCCCGGTCAAAAAAGCCTCATTTTTGATACGCGGTTTACCAGGGAACGACCTAAATCCACATTCTAGGACCTCAAAAACCTTTATTTTGCTTGCATCAAATGGGAAGCTTGAATAAATACATAATACTTGACACCTTGAAGTCATGGTTTTGTTTCTATGTTGTGTAGTTGGAAGATATTACATTTGTCTAAATTCACTTTCATACTGCGTTGCCATGTTACGGCTCTTGCACCACACACCCCCACCCATTTTAAAGGCACACAAGCAGATTCTGATAGCTGAGGATCCAGTAACACAAAAACTCGATGCATGACATTCTCTAAGTGGAAGAGGGTTTCGCTTTTAAAAAATATTAAATTTTTTCCCGAATCAAAAAGCTCATTTTTTGAGACCGTGTTACCATAGTGTAACGACCAAAATCAACAACATTCTAGGACCTCCATAAAACCCTTCAAGTTTTGCGTACTTGACATCAATTGGAAAAGCTTGAAATACATAATAATTGACCCATGGAGCATGTTCATTTCAACGAATGTAAAATCAAGTAGATGGGAAAGTCAGACATTTACACAATAAAGTCCCATTTCATTACTATCTATCCTACTAAACTATAAAAAATACTAAAGCGCAATATGCCATGGTACGGCTCTGGCACCCACAGCACCTAAACACCCCCACCACCATTTCTCAAAGGCACCCAGCAATTCTGATCGCTGAGGATCCAGCAAACACAAAAAAACTCGATGAATGACAACCATCTAAAGGGAGGGAGGGTAATATCACGCTTTTAAAATAATTAACATTTTTCCCTACCAAAAGCTCAATTGAGCCCGTGGTACCATGGTAACGACCAAAATCGACGCGATGACCGCAAATAACCTTTATTTTGCTTGCATTCAATGGGAAGCTTGAAATCATAAAATTGACACCTTGAGCATGGTTTTTATGTTGTTTAGTTACAAGATCCGACATTTTCTAAATTTCCCCTCATTTTTTCGTTACTGCGTTGCCATGGCAACGGCTCATGGCGCTCACACCCACCACCAATTAAATGGCACACAAGCAGATTCTGATATCTAGCCAAGCTAACAGAAAAACTGGATGAATGAACCCTCAAGGGGGGGGGTGGTTCGGTTTGGGCCCATAGCCTATTACAAATCAAATCCATGAAGTTTAATACCCATTAAATCCACAATTGGCCCCGCCGGGCTTGAACTGCGGGGCCTTCTGCACCAAAGACGAATACACTAACCAGTGCGCCGGCCACGCTCTCCCTATCAAATTAAAATCTATTTTAAAGCGCCATGTTTTTCATTTTATGGATTGATAAGGGATATTGACACACTTGTAACTAGCCCCATTCTATCTTACAGAAATTCATTAGGCTCGTGCACACTACGTTTGACTGAAATGTGAATTTACACATCTATCTTGTAAATATCAGTACCCACCATGATAATATAAATAGCACCATCAACGTCAGCTATAAGTAATCAATAAAACAATCTAAAATCATTGTAATTACTTTCAATGATATTCTTTTGTATTTAAATTTTTTATAACAGGACCAGTAAGGTCAAAGTTCAAGGGGGGGGACCTCACAGCACTCAATTCAAAATCGACAATCTTTCACGTTTTTGAACCATGCTCTTAAATTCCTTTTCAATGAAGTAATTGGGTTTTGAATGGGATGGTGACTAATCATACTAACAGCCCTGCAGTAAATTTTTAGTTGTGAACTTTTCAGATACTAAAATTTAACACATCAACATATCAACTTTAAAAGTCGACAGTAATACAGAAAAATGTCCGACATATAAAAGTGGTACTGCCAGAAGATGAAATTTGAGTTTAATATGGAGGCTTTTCATGGAAAACTGAAGGCTATAACAACTTCAGAAGAAATAAGTGAAATTTTGGGTCTTGAGGTCAGAACATGAGACAAAGCAATCAATGAGGTGTGTCTTCTGTTGCAATGCTGATTGGCTAAAGTTCTTTAGTGTTCATAATGTTTTTTTTATTGACAGGTTGGTTTTGAGTATATTTTAATACATTAGATTAGCAAAATTCAACTCCGGTTAATAAAATCTCGACTAAGTTTTTATTCTATGGGGTATCAAAACATTCCAAAGGGTAACGTACGTTGTTCATGTGAAAGTAACGTAGGTGTCTTTTTGGATAATTATGCCTCCATGCTATCACATGTAGCTCTAGACTAATAAACTGAATCTGATTTGAGAGTAGCGGTGTATACAATTGATATATTGAATATCGTTATGTTTTTGTTCATTTCGCATTGCCTATAAGGTATTTAAATTTTACATTAATAAGTTTCATTAGCAAAAACATCAGTGGCTATAAAAAGTATGGATAATTCATGATTTTACAGGAAAGGTGATGGCATTTGTTTTGGCAATTGATAACACTAATCTTATCCATGTAGCAAATAAACTGAAGATAGTTATTGATGAATTTATTTACAGCTAAAGATTTTTAAATAATGGTAACGTATGTTACATAAAGCACACAAAATTTACATTCTATATCACTTACGTACCTAACTCCGAATTTGGAAATTTTTCCACGTTGATGGAACCTGACGATTGAGATTTTGAGTAGGGCGCCCCCTATCCTGACTTAGTCAAATTTTGGTATCCTGTACTTAGTCGTTTTTTGAATTAGCATTCAGCGAGACCACTCCTCTTAAGTCTAGCGGCCACTTCCAGGTGAAGACCAAGGGAGCGGTACGCTCTGGACTTAGTTCATTTTTTGAACTCTGGTGAATGCCGTGGCCCGGCTAGGTGACTTTTCACCCAAGGGTTTGCTTATTAGATCTAGGACGATTTTCAGCTGTAGGGTCACGGCAGCGAAACTTCACGTGGCAGGGCCACGGCAGCGACACTTCTTACCAAGTAGGGCCACGGCAGTGAGACTTTCAGCGGAACATCAGGTTGTAGGACTTAGCCGGGCCACGGCAGCGACACTTTCAACCTAGCCGGGCCACGGCAGCGAAACTTTCAGCGGAACCTCAGGTGGTGACCCGTGGAACCTCAGTGTCCCGATGAAACTCCACATTTAGTATTTCTTATTCAATAGGTGCATGTCCGGTGCTGTATGACCGCTCATTGTTGTTTAGTTGCGCCACACGCGGCATGGGATGTTCCCTTTTGATCTCTCAGGTGTTGAGCCATAGATTCGGAACACCCGGTCGGTGCTTGGTATTATAATACCTTCGGAATGTGCACTTTCTTGCGTGTGCGCTGCATTGTTTCAAAACAAGCACTTCTGATATAATTTTTGCCGGAGACAGACGTCTCACCTGAGATAGCTTAGTTTATTTTACAATGGGTGCGGTCCATAGATAACCTAGGAAGATGAAAGCCGTATGGCAGTTTAACTAGTTTAGCTATAAAATTAGTCAACTGAGATTTGGTAACGGTGAAATTCATCTTAGGGATAGGTTAGGACGCACATGTAGATTTCTTGACGCCATGGAGTCTGCGGGTCTGGCAGAGCTGGTGCTGGAATTGCTATCAAGGTGCTACCGGAGCGGCGTCATGCCGGCCTAAACTGTATCTGAAGTCAATGTGAGTAACATTTAATTTAGAGTGTAATGTATATTTTTCCCATAATTGTTGGAAAGTTTTGAAATAAGTTTATGTTGGAAATGAGCAACTTGCTATAAATTAGAGTACGTGTGAAATTTAGACGTACTATGGTTTTGGAAATATTTTTAGTGTATCATATTGTCCAGAAATGGTTAGGATTGAGGAAATAATTTATGAGAAATATTTGCAATTTATATGTTTAAATCTCTTTCAAGTTTGAAGAAATTGTTATTTCCAGACATCTGGAATGGAAATTTAGAGCAAATTCCATGTCAAGTGGTTAATGAGGAAAGAATAAAGAATGTGTTTTAGCTTGGACATTAATATTAATATTATGTCAAATTTAAAATGTTAAGCAAAATTTACCGTGGGTGTTATGGAATATTGGTAGAACAAGCAACGCATTTGTATGCAAATTAGGTTGTGAAAGAATTAACGCCCGTATTAATTTTTGAATAAGACCTGTGTGATTTTGTTTTGTGGATTTTCTAAGTTTTTTTTTTGTGTATCCCAAAAGCTGAAAATGCACACTTATTTTCAAGAATTTTCGGGTTATTTCGGGACACAACCTCTCTAGGGCCTACGACGGGGCGATTAAGAAGATCCCTCGACGACTTTCACGTGACGTCACTTCCAGCTTAAAGTCACAACCACCGGTCAATATTTCAGGAGACCATTCGGCCTGATGATGCAGCTGGGATAAGCTGCGATACTGTAGCCATCAAAAATGTAAGTCCAGTTGACCAGATTTATAATAACTCTTTGTTTTTCGGGTTATTGTATGTTTATATTTCAGTCTTACTTTAACCTTTGGTTGCCGAGACTGGACGTGTCAAGGGGTTTTATCCTACCACATTCTCCCATAAACTTCATCTAACGACGCACTTGAACTTCACGAACTACTCTTTTAACATCCCGCTGCGCCTACGCTATGTGCCGTACCAGTATCGTTATTTCCACATTATGCGGACTTATCATCTTCTGCTGTTCAACATGAGCTCATAACATCATAACGCTGTGATTGGACTGAAAACGTATACGTGTCGCAAATTGCTACGTTTCTGGTACCGTAAAAATCTTAATAAACGGCCGTAGTAGGGTATGCTAACTTAGTTGTAAACACATAAGTTTTGTTAAGAGGGGCATTACACTGGTATTCGGGTCAAGTGTAAAGTTCTGAGTAAACAAATAGTTTGGAATACTCAGTTCTTCATGAGAAACTGAGTGATACGAAACTAAAAAACAGTTGACTTTCCGGAGTAATTGGGGTAACATTTGGTATAAAGTAATTTAACAATTAGCATTTGGTGAGAACTTGAAAGAAATTGAGAACACACGCATTCTGGTATTGTAAACTTGTGGAAATCTCAAAGAATTAGACTATTTTGTTAATTGAGGGTTATGGAATTGAGAGAATATTCAGATGACAATAAATTTGGTATATTTATTTTTGATAGCTAAACGTAAAACTTTGTCCGGAGTACTTTCTGTCAGAATCTAGTGTTTGCTGCATCCTATGGTTACTTTTTAGTAGAATCCTTTGTTGTGACACTCAGGTGGTACAAGAGACTGGGCGCATGCCTGAGTAAGCCGCATATTGCTTTACAGTAAAATTCGGCCTACTGCTTGACTTGGTCCCAACCCCTGACCTTTACCTGGTCGCAACCCCTGTCCTTGACCCTGGCAACTGACCCTTTACTTGACTGTAACTAAGGGCGGCCGCACGCCTGTTAAGACGCGTGCAGTTTTACCGTAATGTTCGACCTACTGCAAGACCTGGTCCCAACCCCTGACCTTTACCCGGTCGCAACCCCGACCTTGACCCTGGCAACTGACCCTTTACTTGACCGTAACTGAGGGGCGGCCGCACGCCTGTTAAGACGCGTGCAGTTTTACCGTAATGTTCGGCCTACTGCATGACTGGTCCCAACCCCTGACCTTTACCCGGTCGCAACCCCTGACCTTGACCCTGGCAACTGACCCTTTACTTGACCGTAACTAAGGGCGGCCGCACGCCAGTTAAGACGAGTGCAGATTTACGGTAATGTTCGGCCTTCTGCATGACGCGTGCATTTTTACCTAATGTTAGGCCCATGGGTCTATTAAATTAACCCTTTTGCTATTTTAGAGGGAATTTGTTGTTTTTAATGTGTTCTGACCATGTAATTGTATTGGAATTTGTAGGCAAGGGAAATGTGTTCTTTCTTTTGAATTAAGGTTTCATCATCTGTTTATCACAGACGTTTTCTGATAACATTTATTTGGTGTTGCTGGTAGTATTTCGGCTTCACTTGTGTTGTAGCAGTAGCTCCAGGCTGCAAGTCTTGTATGGTAGCAGTAGTTTGTATTTGGAACTGTTGGTTAAACCAACGCACCACGGCGCAGGGGAATCTATTTTATCCTGGAGAGGATAGGGCCCAGCCCATTCAGTTCCGTGCCGGGTACAAGATCCAAATACGAAAAAGCACACCATCCGACAGAGATGTACACCGCAGGTTCCGCATCCGAACTTAGTCCGCTTCAACTTTCCTGAAGGGGTCCTTCTTCGGAGTTGCACACATCTCAGACAGGGTGCCGGATGCCTCTTCCTCATATCAACCAGCTCATGGCCCGGCCCTATTGGTTGAGGCATGTTCCTTACTACAGGTTGATGTGGGCGAACTGGCCGCCGGCCGAAACCGGCGATGAGCTCCTCGGCCAGTTTGAGGGTAAACCTCGAATGGCGAACAATTCTATCAGCAGCCGGGTTTGCCGCCGCAATTGTGGACATGATTGTAACAAATCCAGGCATTGACCCGGCTGATATCAACCAAGAAGTAAAGAACCTGCTTCCACCAGTGCTGACTCTTTCTCCAGCAGGAGTTTTATGCACGTAACTGATCAGCTTTGTCAACGCCGCTCCTGTACTTGTTGTAATCAACAATTACGGGCGGAGCGACGATAATGTGCGTCTCTCTCTTAGAGCTTTTGGTGAGCCGAAAGCGCCGGCTGATTTTCTCGGGATCATAGGCATTACGGTACCCGTTATGCGCCGTTGAAACTAGTGGGACCACCTTGATGTCTTTCCACAGCGTGAACGTTGTGCGTCCATTTTGCCGAACATAAAAAGTACCACGCGGTGCCTTTTCCAGGTTCTTGATGACACCGGCTCGGGGTTTTTTGCGGCTATCTTTTGAGAAGTCAGTCGGCTGTCCTCGTGAATTCTCTTTCACAGCCCCCGTTAGGTGTCGCGCTCCAACAGTTCCTGGGCTAATTGAAAGGATCCGTACAATTTGTCGCAGTAAATTTTGTGGAACTTGTTGTGGTGACTCGATGTCACCTCGAGCGCGACCTCCACGATTTTCCGGCGTGTGTTTGAAGGTGCATACGCAGTAAAGTTGCACACGTATCCACTGTCCCATTAGCATACAGCGTACATTCTGAAGCCCTGTTTGATAGGCTTGGTCGGCATCCGATGTTTCGTCAGCCAACCGTAATGCCCCTTGTACGGCACCATGCCTTCATCGAGAGATAATTGCGGATTGCAGTTATTCACTGCAATTCCGCTGAACAGTGTCCCAGGCGGACTGGACTCTATCCAGCGGATGCTTGCGGATGTTATTGAACTTGTGATCTCTTTGTTCCCGGGTTTCTGCTTTCCATCTCGGGTCGGGTCGGGTTCGCACAAGAGATGCTACCAGAGAGGACTTCAAAACGCGTCTTACCCATCGCACTGCAAATCATCGGGTTTCGATAACCCGGATGCGATGACCAGTAATCCTTGGCGTTCGCCGGTGAGGTTAGTCCCATCAACAGATGGATACCAAACCACGCGCGGATTTCGGCGAACGATGTCTCTTTCTCACCCTCTTCTCTCTCAACCGGATGTTTGTCCAGTCAGCGATTTCCGGAAGAGATAAGAGGGAAAAACCGCCGCAAAATAGTCAGGGGACGCGTGTGTTGGTCGGCGTCAAAGGTTCGGTCCACTCGGCAGTTGTACCGCGAAACACGTGTCTCTCACCGGGGTGGTCAAATGTGGCGTCCATCCGAGCATCGTCCGTAGAAGGGTCCAGCAGGTCAAACAGTCCTCGCTTCGGGTCATTTTCTGCCCGGTCTACGAACTCAGCACCCTTCTGTCGCGGCGGGCTGGCTTGCGCAATATCATCAAATCAAATCCTTCTGATCCTGCAGGCTCATCAATGTCAGAGTCGGCTAAAGTCGGTGCGATCTTGACAGGATAGCCTTGCCCGATGAGCTTGATGCTACCTGGCCCTTTCCTCCGTCACCTTTGGCATTTGGCTTCGGCACAGCAGGTCGGGGGAAGAGCGCCAGCTCCGCTGATGAAGTTGATGCGCCGGAGTCTGCTGCATGCTTTGCTGCCCTAATCCTTGCCATGTCTCGCAGAATTCCTCGGCGGGGCCGGCTGTCGTGGCTGCTGCCGCTACTCTCCCCGTAATCCATCCGCGGCTTCTTTCTCGTCTCTCTCTCTCCTCCCCGCTTCTTTCTTCCCAGCACTACCGAGGCCAGCTCCTCTTCGGTGGCGCCCTCGGAAGACATGGAATAGCTGGAAGTATCCATTGTGTCCATTGTCTTTGCAGACTTCCAAAATTTGTTTAACATGTCAAAATTTTGACCAAAAAATAGAAAATTTGGGTTAAAGTTGGCCCAAAATTTGCATCTCTGGTATAACTATGGTTCATAATTTTTGGCCCTCCCTAAGATTGCCCTCCCACTTGCTTTACCACAATCCAGAACTAAAGCAGGTGGCTACGCCATTCTCCATAGTGCTAACCTGCTGTGAAAAAGTTGTCCCAGCAGCATTGTTGGACAGATCAGTTTCCAAGAAATTCGCCTTTTGGACGGATAGCTTTGCTTTTGAATCACTGATTGAGCTGACTCTTCTGAGTTTAAAAAAACTTTAAGAATCTTATCCTTCTCCGTTAACGGTTTTTGTCATAGGTATTTTTCAACTTCAGCATATAAAGAAAAAAGAAAAGAATGTCCTCCATGCAAACCTTGGGTTGATAAGTTATCATAATAAAGACCCACCCCCAAAAGGAATGCAGCAGGAAATACCCTCTATGTTCACACCATTGGTCCTTTGCACGAAAATATACAATCATATTCAATAGTCGTTTTTCTTCCCTAAATTTGATACCCTTCTGTGCCATTGCGATCAATATCGCCAACACATACCCATTATAAGAACATTTCTCCCTCTTTTAAAGTTGCAGTAAAAAGCTCTAGCCATATGCTCATAGTTGATTGCCAATTCAGTGAAAGATCGCAATTCTTCCGGGGAGGGGTGTGGTCACATCTGCATGTGTTTGTGTATTTAATAATTTAGGTGCAACTTTGAAATGTGCCAACATTTTCCGTAAAATGGCATTGTGTTTGCTATATTGATCACAATGGAGCAAGAAAGGTGTCAAAATTTGCAGAAAAAAACAGGCTATTGATATGATTTTATGTTTTCGTGCATAGACCAATGGTTTATAACTTATGGGGGTATTTAGACATGCTGCGTTACTTTTTTTGGGGGTCTTTAGTCTCAGTGGGTAGGACAGATGAAACGAGTTCCTTATCAGAGAAAGCAGTTGGATTGTATGGATTTTAGGTGGGACTGACACTAATCTCTGATGATGACGTGATGGTGGATGGGATTTAATTTGGCTCTAAGCTCTATGCAGCGCTAGTGACTGCTTAACTCTCGTCCAACCAATGGTTTTTCTACTACATTCACGACCGAGGGGGGGGGGGGTGTTACCCCCTGATTTTTTCGTAATTAAGGGACAAACGTCATCTTGTTTGGTATTAGTGTTTAGCAACATATGTCCTTTCTTCAAATAAAGTACAAACATATCAAGTTTTAACAATATGACATCACAGTGACGTCATAACTGAGAGTTTATTTTTAACGTTGTTTGTAAGCAAATCTCAAAAATCAAGTGGTTTTCAACTGTTTTCGCCAAAGTAAGCATACACATGTTATTACTCTAAAATTAAGAAAACAATACAAATATTGCCAGTATTTGCTTACAGTAGCATCATAAGTAACATAAGTGCCATTTTTTGGCATTTTACGCAGTATAGGCAGGTGGCAAACACCCACGTACCTTCTGACTTTGACGGTACACCCTGACACCCCTGAAGGTGGTACCTCCCATTGTTTCCCGCTAAAATGACCGCAAAGGATGAACTTACAATTACATAAAGATCATATTCATTTGCATTTTTCTCAAGTAAAACAGAAAAATAAAATCAAATAATATTTTAATCACAAAATGGAGAAAACTGCTTAGATTTGCTTCAGAATGACGTCATTGTCGCAGTCAATCCACAATTCTGTTTAAAGTGAAAACACTTTCTCCCGAACCCCTTTTTATAAGTATTGGGTGTTTAATATTAAGGAATATCCAAGAGGTGGTAACTGTTGACAATACCATAATGTGAATTACATTTATCAAATCCAAGCTGAATATTTAAAAAAAAATAAAAATATATTCCAGTACCCGGGACTTAACACAAGTTTTCCGCATCTTCGGCGAAATTTTTGTAAAAATATAATAGATGCCAACAAATATTTTCGTAACGTAAAGCTTTTTAAAGCCTAATTTTGGCATTTTTGCTCAATATTTCAACAAAGTGCTCGCCCACTTTTTAAAGGGTTTTAAATAACTAATACTGTTTTTAATCTCCAGCCACTAGCTCGATATGCTTCGTTGATTTGGTTCCATCATACACAATAAACAGCACCAATACGAGTTCTCATGAGTTAAACGTCAAGGAGCAGTAAATAAAACTGCACAATGGAGGCGTAGGAGTAGGCGCACCTCCGTTATACCCCTTACGTCCCTAGAAGAAAATGACTACCAATCTGACCATCAACGCAAAAAAGGAGGTGGCGTTATTTGTCTTGTTAGATCTAGTGGCAACTTCCCACTAAACCGAGGCAGGGGTCCGCTCTGTGATTTTCGAAAAAGTGTCAAAAATGGCATTTAGGGATAAGGGATATAGTCCCTTTACCCTGCTTACCGGTCCTCCTATGACCTAGGGTCCTGGGGAGAATACCCCGCTATGTCGGCATATTTTGGCATTCACCTGGCCCGTGTTCAAAGCTAAATAAGCCTTTTCAAAGCGTTTCAAATCTTCCTTTTAGCGTGCCACTCGAGGATCATCCTGTCATCCAGCCTGAAAGAAAATATCTTGATTTAGTTTCGGATGCCTTATCCGTTCAACAAGTGGGGAATCGTTCCGTTTTCGACCAATGGTATTTTAACCTTCTAATGGCTGTCGAAATCCCGTGTTAGTGTTGTAATATGATTCTCTCCAAAGATCAATGTTTTATGTTGTAGAGACCGCGGTTTTTTTCGGATAACGCCATTCTCTCTCTTCTTGTCGATAGAATGACTTTTGACCTGAAAATTTGAAAAATGAATAAATGTTATCACATTTTCTATCAGAATATACCTCCTTTGTGAAAACTTGAGATATTAAAATGAGGAATGTAGCTTTTTTTGTGAATAATAGCTCCAATGAGTCGATTTTGAACACAGGTTTGTACTCATTTCTCACTTTTGAAATTTGCAAGTAGTAAACAGGTAAAAAGTTAAAATTAGGAAACTATATCTCTTACTAACCTCAGGAATCAATACTCTACTATTAAAAAATATATTTAAATGTTTTTAAACTGATATAAGGAGCTGATTAGAGCGTCTCTATTATCGTATGGCTATTATGTTTTCACATTTTCCAATTTCTTCGAAATTCAACTTTAATGAATTGAAATTCAGAGTGAGTTATTTTAATAATGTATGTGATGTAAATATGTAAATGAACAAATCGTTCAGCTCAGCTGGTCACTATAAGCGCATATGGTGGGTATACTTAAACTCATGCGTATGCTCTTCTGGATAAGTTTCCCATATGTTCAATCGCGGTCAACTTACATCTATTAAATCATGGAATATAATGCAAAACCATAATCGGCGCTCAGTAGATATCAATATACCAGACCCCCCCCCAAAAGATTTATACCAATAAACTCGATTTTTTAGATGCAGGAGGGGGAGGAAACCGAAGTACCCCCATAAAACTGGGGGATCGAGTATGAATCGACGAGAAACCAATTCACATAAAGGCCGCCGAGAGAAACCGCCCTACCGGGCATCTAACTAAGACCTCAAAGGTGAAAGGCCAGGGAAGATACCCAGCGCCGCGCCCCATCATCCAGTACAATATTACCTGGTCAAAAATTTTTCAAAAGTTGTGTCTGCTTCCACGCTAAATGTGAAAAAATGTTATGAATTTGTTGTGCTGAACACGAATATGATGATCAAAATTCTGGATTTTTCATTTTTTATAGGAATTCTATGTGCAAAGTACAGTACTTTATATGATCACATACACCATAATATGAATCGCCTATACAGAATCAACCCTAGGTTCTTTGACTGCATCTGGATTGAACCTCAGGTGCATATTTTGTCACGGTCCAGCAATTGTATGCCAGTAAGGAATCTGGCTCGATATCCCATTCCACAAAGAAACCAACGTAGTTAGTATAACCTGCTTGAAGTCCTAGCACAATAGCAACAACTTTTAAGTCACCGTCAATCTGCCACTTGATTTGTCGTAATTATGCACGGAAGAAGTTGCTGATTTCTCATATTTCCTCATATATAAATGCATGTCAACTGGAATGATGGCAAAACATTGCCATTATGGAACAAAAAGTTTCAAACTAAACTTGACGAATCAATGAACAATATCCATCATCAGGATTATGAATGATATTGAGGGCTGCAATCAAAAAAACATCAATGTCATTGCACGCTAAAAGGTTATCATCCATGATGAAAAGAATTCCCCCCTACAAGTCTTCTGTAGGTCCGGAAAAACACTCATTTAACATTTCTACCAGGAGATTCCCTGCTGAAGTATGGGACCCCAATAGTTCTACCTTACTCTTTTGTAGTTCCAAATCTCGAACAAGATCGCTCTGTGTTATTATTGCGGTTCACGAGATGTCATACCTGGAGCAAAAATCGGGGGTGGGGTCTTTTGAAGTTGAGGATCATATATTTGGTGGGATTTACCATCTTCATCTTCAGATTCAGAGTGAATGACCTCTGGGGATAGGTAAATGGCGACCATCACATGAGGTATGGCCGTTTTTTTTACGCAGAAGGTATACTGGTAGTTTAAAGAACGTTTTTCTTTTGCTAAAAAAAACTTTACAAACATAATAGCAATGTTTACATGGATCTGTTCTTGATGCCAGAGGGGGGGAGCAGATACCATGGCCTGCTGCTTCCCTGATTTGAACCCTATCGAAGGCAAGCATGCTGGGATTGCCTTAGGCCGAGCCATCAATATTACAGTGAAAAACAACATGGTAATATATGGACAGGCATTATATGTTGGTAGGCCCGATCGGCATAATGGCATTGGATGTTACTTAAGAGCCTTTGTTTTCAGAAAAGTTTAAAAATATGGACATACTTTTCATTGTTTCTCAAATCCTAATTGGCTCGGCCGTAGAGTAAAAGCAATATTTTTTGATCAAAGTTGGGTGAAAGTCATCTACTTGATTGTTTTTACTTGGAAGTGAAAATTTTGATAGAAATCACAAATTATTGCTTTTAAAGGTAGTTTTTCGATAAATATAACACTATTTGGTTAGATCATAACATTTATTTTGGGGACTCTGTCCTCCAAAACTTAATTTTTCCCCAATTCGTCACTTCCACTCGTTCCCAACGTTAGTGCCATATATAGGCTGTTGAGTTGAAGGGCCTTTGTATGTTTCCCTACTAGTTACCAACGCGCATACAAGTATTCACTTCTTGTGTGAGGAGACCCGTTCCTTTTGAAAGAGAACATAGCGTTATGATTCGTGGTTTTATCGTATGAATTCTTCATTAACACCCACCCACCGCCACCCCACCAACACCGCACCACCAACACAACAAGCACACCACCAGCACCACCCCAGCACAACAACCAGCACCACGTACACCATTACCATATCACCACCACCTCACTACCAACACAACCACCACCCAATCAATCATCACCAGCAACACCACCACAACCAGCACCACACCACCGATAAACTCTTTTAGCTAGATGTACAATTATACGAAAAAAACTACCTTTATCGCCGATAAATAGTGTTTTTCAAACATTTTTTTTTTTTTTCGAATGATAAACAAAGTTGTCGCAAAAAAATTATGTGAATGTAGAAGTAGTAGTAGTACATTACAGGGTGTCTCAGAAAGAATGTTACACTCTAGAAACGGCCATTTGTGCGTATTAACCAATTAGTATACTTGTTTAGCTTAATGTACTGTTTGAACATATGGTGAAAAAGGAGAAAGAAAACGGTTATAAAAAAACCAAACCACTGACTATTTCCCTAAACTTTGCAAAACGTATGTGTCCACGGCTATATAGCAATAGAAGATGGAAAACATTGGAATTCTTATGGATTTGAGCACACTTAAGTCATCAGATTTAATTATTTGTTCCATGTAATGTTAAAAAAGCACCTAAAACATGTTACTTAATTAGTTGTTCTTCCATCGAATGATGTAACCTAAATACACTCACCCATTCCAATTGTAATGCAAATGGCCACTCCTACAATGGCCTATTCTACTGAACTCTTGTTTGTAAACATACCAAAATGGTGTTACGACCGACCGCAATTCACCAAAAGGATAGAATTTTCATATTGAAACATTTTTTTTATTGCAGTTCAGTGCGAATGGGTAAAAGTTTTTCCTCAAAGTAGGGTTTACAGTAACATGAGGAACAGACACAAATTTCTGGAGCATGGTAAGATTCTAAAAAAAGGTGGAATGAGAGATGCGGTCGTCAAGAATGGGACGATCAGCCACAATATTGCTGCAGTGCATAGAGAACTGAAAAATAATACTAGAATCAGCAATGGACCTTGAAATTCGGATGTATTTTTGGCCAGGAGGGTGTTAAATGTTTTTATGTAGGGATATTTGCATGTCTGGTTTCCTCTGATATTGCGATAATCTGTCTGATATGGACAAAATAGGTTTGCATCATTATTAGGGAAATAGTCATTGCTTTGTTATTTTTTCACCGTAGTAGTAGTAGTATATAGTAGCAGTAGTAGTACAGTAGCAGCAGCAGTAGCAGTACCAGTACCTTATAGAGTCCCACATGTTGACACCATCAATACCCATCCCGTCGGTTGAACCTCCCGCTATACCTTCTACTATTGTTGGCAACCAATCGGCAATTC
>JAMKCH010031799.1:0-15435 GCA_023653785.1 Ophioderma brevispina | reverse complement strand
TCAGGTGAGGGCTAAATTATAAAAATTACAACCATGGAGAAATATCAATTTTGAAAAACCACTTAAAGATCTTGAAGGTGCACTATTAAGGGTAATCTAGAACTAACTTTTTGTGTATTTTCTATTTTTTTTTTCCAATTGACCAAAATAAACAGCGTACTATAATTTGCCAAAGGTTGTATGTAGTATGTATGTTCGCTAAAAGGATCCGTCAGTGTCGATCCCATATTTCGCCCAAATTCACATGAAAGGTGCGTGAGGATACCGGACGGTTTAGCGCATATATTTGGACGAAAATCGTTCAGAAAGTGACTGAAAAAATCAACAGAAATGTGCTCGGTTGCTATGTTAAATTACCATTTGTTTGCACGCGTACTAAGCGGCGCGTATGCGTGGATGCGTTGCGAGGGTGGTACGAGTGAGACGCTAACTGCGGTACGCAACGGTTACGCGTGACACGCTAAATGCGGTAACGCAAGAACAGGCGCCTTATACTTTGTGTACGGTAGTGCAAAACCACCGAGCTATATTACTAACGGTGATGTGGTAAGAAATAATGATCAATAACAGTTCATGTTATTATTTCTCTTTGATGTGATGGAAAGTACGGGTTAGAACACACGCGGGGACGTAGGTTTGAGATTAGTTTTGAGAAAAATTGCAATATACGGTAAGTTACGGATGAAATATTGCGGTTTAGTTAGAAAAGATGAAGTAGCCTACATAGGGCAAGCTACGGGATGTATGATGGAAAAACGATTACGGGGAACTATGAGTGTGGAACAAAATACGCTCACGGGGCTACATAGTAATCGAATGCGTCCAGAGAAATTTACACCTGGTCCTATACTAAAATAATTTCAGAATTTCTTACTTTCAAAGAGATTGCTTCAAGTTAGCCTAGGGGTGGGTGGCTAAGACACACGTAGCCTAGGCAGTAGGCTCCTTAACTTCATGAGGTAGAAATTCAGAAGCCGAGGGCTTGTATAGGCTTAGCCGATTTGTAGGCTGTAGGCCTATATTAATGGTGTCTGCCAAAGCATTAATCTTTTGGCTTTATAAACTCCAATTTTTTAAGGCTAGCTATGTACCAGTACTTAAATAAAGTCACCCACCATGCATCAAATCAATCTCAGCCTAAGGCGATCATCCTTCATCATATGCTAGTTGAAACAAAATAACGAACTGAATTATATAATGCAAATAAAAACCAGTATCAAGACTGTAGGCCTATTCCAAATATGTGCCAAATTGCTTTCACCACCTATGAAAAAATACTTATTAAAAAAAATTAGCGTAAACACTACAACCATCAGTAATTTACGCCTGTGATAGGACAAGCCCAAAAGTGACATTGATGTGACACAATGTTAAGCGATAACTAGCGATCACAGCTGCGATGTGCACATTGTATTTTTATCACGGGCCTAAAGTGATTAATATCAAATTACTCCATATTTCTGGGCCCGACACGTGTTATACATTTACTCTGGGCCTAGCCCTGCGAATTTAAAAAGTTCTGGGCCGAGGCATGGCACACGTGTGGGTTACTTGTTGTGTGAATCGTCTATGACGCTACGTGTAGGCATATCCAGTGGCAGGCGTGCATAATTTTTTTTTTGGGGGGGGCCAGCCTTACTTGGTACCTTGGCCAAGAATGGTTTACCCCGACTATAGAAGAATAGGATAGTCTATGTACAAGAGTAAAAATAGGGTAGAGTAGGGGCTAGGCCTGTCTAGGGCTAGGCCTGTCTAGTCTAGGGTAGGCCAGACTAGTCTAGGCCTAGTCTAGTGGACTAGACATCGTAGCCACTCTCTAATCTAGTCAATCGTGGGGATCAGGCCATATCAATATTAGCCGAAACATTGGTTTTCATTTAAAACAAAAACAATATTTTTAGTTTTTTTCAAAAATGAATTTTACTGGAATCATCTAATTCAATTTACGAGAATCTTTTTGAGAATCGATTCTCGTACACCGATTTGCGTGAATCAATGTGGATTATCGTATTTAAAATTACATAGGAGCGAAACAGATGATTCTCGCAAATTTGACATGCTGGGAATCAAGATGATTCTCGCACAAGTTAGTGACGAAATTCTACGTAACAGCTTCATTTTCTAGACTAGGCATGTTACTGTATTAGTCTCGCCTAGCCAAATAGCAAAAAAAGGCTAGGACAAGGACCAATTAATAATCCAGTGCTGACCTCAGTCAGGCTCTTGTATAACCATGCATAAGATTGATATGTGTGATGTAAAACAATCTACACCGTCCATGTTCTGACCTGTGTCGACCTGCATTGAAACATGTGATAATCCAGGATTAAATATCCCGGGTATGTCTATATATTGAACAGATTTCCCTCGCCGATAGGTTGATCAGGACCATTGGACCAACACTGCCGGTTAGGTTAAAGGCTATTTACACTCTGACACTACAACCTAAAATTTGTAAAATTTAAAGTCAACAAAAACACGACAGTTCAGGCATGTCCAGATGGCAGTAAACATAATGTGACATGTGTAGTCATGGTACTGGTAGTACTCACCGTCACGAGTTATCGGTGAACAGCTAATGCAGGTAGCTACTTATATAATTGGCAAATTGGCAAGCAGGAAGGGGGTATTGAAATTCGCTCTTACAATCTTCACTGTGTTGCTGTGAGCTAAAAGTGATAAATGATTGGCCCTGTGACTGTGAAAGCATGACAAGGTTGCAGAATTAACGCCGTACACAAACTCGTGTTCGCGTGCATGTCCACTCATCAAGATCAGACTTGGCCATGATTGGGTTGTCATGATATGACTACAAATGCTGATTGCACTTGTGACGTTGTTATATTATTTAACATTTCCTGGCTACGCGAACATATATATTGTTATGATTGTTACCACTGTGTCGATTAATCTGGACGTGGTTTCATCCAAAAAGATTAATCTTGAAACGAAAAAGCTAAACAAATCGTATTTTGAACAGGCATGAAAATTATTTTATATGTGATTGAGAAAAACAATAATATAATATATGTTGAGCGTATTCCGTTTTATTATGTACTTACCGATAGAGGCCTGGGTTGTAGCTCTATACCGTCAGTTTCGGAGTTCTCACGTACTTCATCATCTCGCTTATTAGCTTTCTTTTTCAAGATCAATCCTGCAATTTCCCCCTGATTTCCCTTGATTTTTTTCTCTAAACTCTTTTACCAACTACACTGTGGCAAAGAGATTACACAATGCGTTCAATTTATTGTATGTGCGGAGTTGTACCTACTTGCGCATGTACATCGTATAAACACGATGTATCGTCGCTTCCACTTTTGCACGTATGTTTCTCAGGCCCGAATGAGCAACCGCCATCTTGAGCCGCAATGTTTGCTAGTTGCGAAGGAGGGGCCAGGGACTCAGGGCTAAGCCCCGATGAGCAACCGCCATCTGAGCCGCCATGTTTGTTAGTTGCGAACGAGGGGCCAGGGACTCAGGCTAGGACCCGAATGAGCAACCGCATCTTGAGCCGCATGTGGCTAGTGGCCGAAGGAGGGGCCAGGGACTCAGCTAGATTGCTACCGCCGCCAGCGCAGGACGCGAATGCATTTACAATAACGTCCACATTCCCTTTTCCTTCACGAGTTTGTGAAACTCACAAAAAAATACAAGTTAACGTCTCAATTCCCCTTTCTCCTTTAAAAGTTTGTGTCGAACTCGCAAAAAATATAATATCTTCTCAGTTCTGGCAAGTTAATTCTCTCTATCTTTTTTTTGGTTCCTGATGATCATAATACAGTCTCGTTCCATAAAAGACAATAATAAGTTAATTGCCTCAGCTACTGTGCTGCCACAACAGGTGCTGGTAAATGGCGATGCACACTAAAGCTGTGTGTCAAGTTTCGATAGTACGGATAGCCGTGAACACAAAATGGAATTTCAACAAATTCAAAACATACCAGAAATCTTTATCTGGCAAATTCACAAAGTTCGACGTCTGAGTCTCTTTCCAGATCGATCGAGTCTCGAAATATCCGCAGTGTCACTTACTGCTGAATAAAGTTAAAAGTTTCAGCATTTCTTAGCTGAATTTCACAACTTACGGCTCCAAAATTGTCTATCGACGACGCATCCCAATTATAGATCTTCTTCAAAGCTCTTCAATGACGATCCTTTAAAAATACAGGTCTTGTTTCCGCTGCCACAGGTTATGTAGAGAGAAAGAACCTTGCACCCCATCTTCACGAATAACTACACCACACACGTGATTACAAGTACACAATAGGAGATACGAAGGACACAGAGACCAGTGGCGGCACCATACCCTTTTTCGGGGGGGTGCAAACCGGGGGCAAAGTGAAATCTGGGGGGCAAACGTGAAATTCTGGGGGGGGGCAAAATATGAAAATTTTGGAAATTTTCACCAATTTTGCCCAAAATCGCTTGATTTTTGCCCCAATCACTGAATTGCCCGAAATCCTTCATTTTTCTTTCGGGACCAGGGGGGGGCAACGGGGGGCAAAAAAAATTGGGGGGGGGGGGGGGGGGGCCAATTGCCCCCCATGCCCCCCCCCCCCCTGGCTCCCGCCTGCATATGACGCATGAATAGATTAAATGATTTCGTTCTGTAATTGATTCCATCGATCATTCACTGCTGGTTGCTGTGTTTTAACGACATACACGGTCGAACTGATGAAGAGGCATGTGTTTGCTTTGCCTTGCCCTTCGCATCAAAGAGATTTTAATTGTTATTAGTTCGAACGCGTCCATCACGATTATGTTCGCTGGGGGACGCCAACGCAACCGCATGGCTTGCTACGCGCGCCAGCGCTGCCATTACAATAACGTCACAGGTGTTTTCACGGTTTTTCTATATGGCCCCTGTGGGTTGAATGGTGGGCATGGCTGCAGGTGGGCTTCCACGGGGCTCACCTATGGCGTGGTCTCGATGACCTGTATTTTTTTCTGGCTGTAAAATGCAAATTTTGATCATAATGTGTATTTTTTTAAGATTTTTTTTAATAAATTAATTCTCAGACAAACCCTATAAAACTGTATCTATTTACTTTTCATCACTTACCATTTTGATGACACCTTTTAAAAGGATGGTGTAGCCGACTGTAACCTTTTGAAAACACCATAGAAACATACATATCATATTAAAAATAACCTTCATAAAATGTACACGTATTAAACATTCTTGTTTTCATGCACTTCATCACCTATTATTCCAATCTTTTGGGAGATGTTTAGATGATTTGATCTTGAAACAACCAAAACAACATTAGTGTGTTATTTGAATTCCAGTCACTTCGGACGGAATTGCCAACTCGACCGCAACACCAACCTCGAGGACAACCAAGTCGAAGTCATACCATATCGACAGAAACCAACTCGACCGTTCATGCCAACTCGACAGTCGAGTGACCCCACCTACCAACTCGACCGTCGCGTGCCAAATCTCGACCACCGGATACCAAACTCTCCAATTGTAAGGTATTCCAATCAATCACGGGTTTGTTTGGGATGGTTAAAAAAACAAATATCGCGCCTCATTTAGCCAAGCTAATTGTCAGATAGGGATGTGTATATTAGTGTAAATTGAATTCAGTTTTTGAATTGGTGCAGTCGAATTCAACACGATACCGGTTTATTAGTATACAACTTCTAAATGAAAAATAATAATTTTAGCAAAACGACTGCATGGTAATAAAGATATTGCATTTAATTAAGATTAGGCGATCCTATTATAAATGGTCAACTTTAGGGCCATAAAATCTCGAAGGTGAAGAGAGGATTTTGAAAGGATACAGATTTTTTTGAGAAATGTGTGGGGGTTCCCCAGGTCTTTTGGGAACGTCCTTATATGTGGCCCATTAAAAGGCAACAAGACAGACTCGAGATTCGATTTTAGATTAGATCTTTCTACTTACTTTACATTGTGCCGGTATTTTATAAATAGTAACATAAAAAGGCAGTAATAACAAAAGTTACCGTTTTTTATTCACACAGTTAATTTGTATGTGATCCCCACGGTGTTGAATAGCCGTGATGTTCCATGATCATGAAAGTATATGAAATGCAATTGGAGACCTGGCCGGTAACCGAGAGCATCCCAACAGCTGATCTGGATGACCATACATTATTCACCAAAGTATGCAAGCCTCGCACGCCTCGTAGGCGAAGTTTCCTTAACCCTGGTATGTATAGAGATTAAAAGTGATCGAAGGCAAAACTATGCGTTATAGGATATAGTGAAATATCGCAAAAAAATGAGCGATTGGAGAACACTGCATTCAGGGTGTGCACTCATGAAATCCCTGCGGGGAAAACTGATTGCCGTCGATTTGTCATGTTCACAACAACATTTCGCATGCTAGGCCCCACTAGACCGTTGCGACTCTCGTATCACGGATAACAGACTGATCAAAATGATACTGAATATTCTGGTCGACGGCGTTCTGGACTATTTCATGTTTCACACAGAGGCACAGAGATTGACTTACGTTGATGGATGATTATACTATAGTATATTCATTGTCAGTCCGTACTCGTTTTTAAAAAGCTGTTTTATTCCATCAAACAGCACCGGCAATTCTACTCACGTGCCCGCGAAAATATTTCGGCGCGGCGAGAGAGATATTAGGTTTAGGTTTAGATTTTCTATAACAGTGATTAAACAAAAAATAAGTAAATGGCTGTTACCCAACTGCTTCTCCACAACCAATAGCCTTGTGTTATGTAGGGGTAAAATGTATACTTGATGCGTGTGGGCCTGACGTTTCCGAGACTAGGTTCAGGATCCTTAATATCGTTCGATCCTAGAAGGATACTAGCGGATTTCATCAAAGGCAAACTTCAATCAAATGAAAACATTTGCATTAAGGTGTGATTCACGGACGATTTTAACCAATAGTATTTTGTGTTGTGACGGTGATTAAAAATAATCATCTAGAAAATATATTTAAGTATAAAATAATAAAATTAAAAAAAAAAATCCAAAGTTAGAGATGAATCGGATACCGTGTATTGTAACGGGAAATTCCGGATTGTTAATTTTATACAAAGTGTTTTTTATATGAAGGACTTCGATTGAGTTTAGTTATTCAACACAATGTTAGTATATGAACAAGCATTAGGTATATGAAAAAAAAAAACACGATTTGTTTTGAAAATTGAGTGCGCCTTATCGGGAAAGCCTTTTATATTTGGATCGATAATTAGCTTTACATAAGAAAGATCATAACAAAACGACTTGTAATTAAGATTATGCAGATTAAAGAAACTGAATCAGTCGAGTCAAGTCAAAACATTAGGTTATAAAATCTCCATTTTTAAAGGGACAGAGGGGATTTTATGAGGGTATAGAATTCTGGCATATTTTACTGATGGTTAAAGCACTTTGGAAAACGTTTTGAAGGGACTTATTCTTTTAAAAATAGCCTACATAATTTTATTTTTTTTTATGGTTCCGCACAGGTGAACTGCGATGGGGGCACGCAACCTGAGCAGAAACCGCACAGCAGTTCGATCGGACAATACACTTTTTTTTTTGCAGGATGTTATTAACAATGTCATGGCCCGATCGAAAATAGACTTTTCTCAACGAACCCAAAATTTTAAGGATGTGGTAAAAATTTAGTGTCTGAAGAGAATTACTATTTCTATTTACTCTGTGAAGGGCTAAACAGATTTTTTTGTGATATTTTTTAACCAAAAGTGCCCATGGTTTGGTTCGACCCATTTTAATTTTAATTATACAACCTTTTCGAGTTTATTACCCACATATGAGTTTTTGACGTAGTTTGTGTTGGAAACAACCCCCTTTGGCGCCATATTACGGCTCAATGTTACGGTTTGGCTATCCGCGTATAGGCCATATCAACTAACTGAAAGGATGAACAACTATTAATGAGGGATATTTCAAGTCTACAAAAAAAATCATAAAACCCTGCCGGATTTTCAGAGTAGACGTAATAAACATTTTGGAACAAAACTGTTAGGCAGGGTAATCATCATATGATTGTTTAATATGGTCTATTGATATGGAATTTACAAAATACAGCTCCCTGGAATCTTGTCACGTAACTCGAACACAATGTACGGATTTGAACCCAAACACATCTTGTCACGGAAAAGATTATAAAAAAATACAACATTTATTGACGGAAAAGGTTTATCAGCAGCTAGCTGCAAAAAGTTTGTAGGACAAAAATATACAAATATCTTGTTAACTATATATATATAAGTGCATGTTTTGATAATAATGGAACTTAAACTCTTTAAGTTTGGTAAATTTCTAACTTGCAAAGTTGCTGCATGATTGTTCTCATTCGGCATACAGAAGCATATTGCATGCCGTTCAACGACAGAAAAATTACAAGTCGTCTTCTTATAAAGACACTTTTGTTTTATTCACTTCAGGTGTTCTCTCAATTTCTTACGTTAAATTATAAATTAGATTGCTATCAAGGACACAAAATTCCAAGTTTAGATTAAAATTATTTAAATCAAAATATATTGAATATATATAACATCTAATAGATTAAAAATGTAATCAAAAATTAGAATTTGTCCTCATTTTAATCTAAGACATTTGGAGCGTGTGATTTTAACCACATTGGCGAGCATGATATTTTCAACAAAATCTTAAAACGTCCTCGGTCTCTTTACAGATTGGATTTTGCTTTTAAGAACTTACATGCGGGATCTATTGATACATATGGGGAAATTGAGAGAAATGGCTTTGATGTAAAACAAAAAATGGTCGCCAACTTTTTTTCTATATGTCACGTTTGACTTTATCTTTTGAAAATATCACGCGACACATATTTCTATATATCAAACAAAAAATCCTTTCGTTCGGGTCATTTTTATATATTTTTACTCACTTTTCCAAAGCTTTTGTAACACATTCTACCAGATAGTGTCCACATATCTCACAGTATAAATATTTTGATGTTTATGAATTTTAGGACCAATTGACATGGATGTGCTCATTTTCCCCAATGGTTTTTATGTGGATTTAATTTAAAGAAACATAAACCGCACACATATTAAGTTACACTGCTAGAAAGAAAAAAAACACGTACAATAAAACTTAGAGCCGTTTTGGTCCTATATGTAGCGAGTTATTATACACTCTTAAAAATAATTACCACGCTTTTGTTTTTTTTCTCTTGTTTCCTGAATAATATACCTATGTTACTTTTGACAAACAATAAGCTTTAAAATAATTGGTAAAAATGTTACCCAAATTGATCGTGTTTAAAAACTATACAATATATTGTACTTTTGACACAAATAATTTGTAAAATTTTACCAATTTTGTCAATTGTTCCCGCTCCAAGATGGCATTTGCATCAGACATTTTTTCATATGAAAATAACATGACAACGTGCGGTTTTAAATTTCGAGTTGTCGGGAATGGGTCGGAGCGGGAAATTTCTGGTTTCGAGGTGCTCAATAGGGTTCTATCCTGGTGTTGGAATGAGGACTGAGACCAAAGATTTTAATGCCTTTGGTGCGTAATATTAATATCTAGCGTGTAACTTTCCATTTGTGCCAAATTTTAAAATAAACATTTAGTGAAGCAGTCAGACGTTGAACCCATCTCTGGCTGAATCAAATTGAGAAACCACGTGTTTGGACACGATTAAGAAGTAGAACACACAGGTAGGACTAGTAACATATAAACTGTACGCCTTAATTGCAAAAGCACTGAAATACGCGAACAATAATTAGGCATGGGTTAAGTGTGGGATATTATATCC
The DNA here is from genome assembly GCA_023653785.1 of Ophioderma brevispina. Lineage (NCBI taxonomy): Eukaryota > Metazoa > Echinodermata > Ophiuroidea > Amphilepidida > Ophiodermatidae > Ophioderma > Ophioderma brevispina. The sequence continues at coordinate 5,677 of JAMKCH010031799.1, read as the reverse complement.
TTGGTTTTTAAAAGTTCGATTTTTCACACTCATGGAAAAGAGTGAACGTAACTCTAAAGCTATCTGAGTAAAACCCATCCTAATTTAGCCTGAAAAATTCACGCGAAAATCACTACAACAGGAGTGAATTGTTCACTCTAAATTGGATGGGCGTGTGACAGCGCTTTCAGAGTGGACTTCCATCTTTTTACATTTATAGGTAGGCATACGTTCCCTTCCATGTGCATCGATAAGGTGTCCATTTCGTTGTATTTAATATCAAGTTTAATAAAACGGGAGTAGAATTGACTCATTTTTAACTTTTTTGATTTTTTAAATTAGCACCAATGTATTTATTTATTTTGTTCTTGGTGCGGTATGTATTTATGTACGCTTCGTTTATTTCAGCATATGTTAATAATTTATTTTGAGTCCTTTTATCGCTGTTTGTTTTGTGTTGTGTTTCTGTATATTATTCCGTGTTTATTTCAGCATGATGTTAATAATTTAGGCATAAGGGCGGTATTATTCCACCATAGTAGTGCTTCCACAAGCCAATTCCACTATAATGTATGGAAATGCTAGCGTTCGCATATTAATGTTTTGCATTACTACTGATATTGAGTTCCACTAACTGTAGTGGAATCGCAACTTATCGGTGTACGAAGACCAATTAACTTTCTTTGTTGTCGCGACGTGGGATGCAGACAACTCGAGCACTTGACAACAATACCGCAATTGATTTACGACCTCCCGGGACAGCAACTCAAGTTTGTCTAAGAAATTGAGATTGAAAACCGCTTGCGTAATGGAAAGACTCCTCTCAGTCGGCTTGTATGCTTTTAAAATCAATACTTTGACGAAACGAGATTGTTAAAACCATGGAGTATGGTAAAAGGTGATGTATATCAAAAAAACAAATATTAAAGGGGTCAACACGTGGATGAGAGACACCACGAGAGAAAGCCAGGAAGAATAAATTAGAAATGTCTATATATCGCAAATTATTTGTCATTTTAATACATTGTATTATACAAAATGTGATGTTCATGGACCGATGTTAATAAAGTTTAAAGTATAATATGCGAATCGTCAGCACGGTATTTATGTGTTTTGCGTTTTTCACATAACTTCATTGACTTCATAAAGACTTCACACAAAACGTGAACTTGTCTTGGCAATTTATTAGCAACAAATCATTACAAAAAATGTTCATTCACACAACACAATTTGAATTGATTTACAGACTGTAATATTTGTTGTTTATAAATCATAATACCTTTCCATATCCTATTATGCACTGGGCCTTTATGTCCTTGGAACTAAATGTTACGGGAATTTAGCTAAATGATGGCCATTTCACTCTAACACTTGCACTTCGAACTGTTACAATCTGCTGCTTAAATGTGTTGTTTACAACATTGTTTAAGTTTGTTCTTATACGTTTAAATATTTTTAAACAACAAGTCGCAATTTTAACGAACTTCTGTCATCTTGTGAATCGTATAAAAAAACTTGTTTAAAAATCAAATTAAACAACTTGCTTAAATTTAAACAACTGTGCTTGAACTTTTTATACACAACTTGTTTATTACAAGTTGTTTTAATTTTTAAAACACGTTTGTTTACTTTTTAAACGAGGTTGAATGATTCACGGGGTAAACAGTGGTTGTTTAAAGTTTAAACACCCTTGCTTTCATCTTTGTTCTAATAGTGTAAAACAGATTTTTTCGGCGGGTTATAAATCTTCGTAGATCTTCATGCATTGTAATATGCTTGCAATTTAACAGATTAGATTTTCCTTTCTTGGTGATTTTTTTCAACATGGAAGTTACACTGGGCAACAATCCTTTTAGTTCAAAACGGTTTAATATCACATAAGATTATCATGTATGATTTAGGCCGTTTTTAAAAATCCCTAAAATTGCGTTAGTTAACGCCGAACGAGGATAAACATTTCACCAGGCAAATAATTATAATTTTGCAAATAGTATGTGTCGCATGTGCGTTTGCAACCACTAATCATACCTTGAATCAATTTAAATAAAAACATTTTAGGACAAAAAGTAATCCAGGTATGAATCCTTTTGGTTTTGGAGCATTCACTCACTTGTATATGATCTTTATATGATGATGATGATGATGATGATGATGATTATGATATGATGATGATGATGATAGTGCAAAATAGAAAGTATATTACTTTTAATACCTTTCGACATATACTTATTTTAATAAAGAATGTGTGATACATTATGTGCGAAGAGTACACGGCGGATTCTTACTCACGTGGTAGCCTATACGGCATCTACACCATGTCTACCGCTGCAGCTACTGCACGTACCCATGGGCTAATTGCGAGGCGGTAGCTTCAAGCTAGGGCTTACAAGTACACAGTTTATTAGGTAACATAATATGGCTACCTGGGGCTGTACCACCCCCAATGGCGACCTGTAGTGTGCTCACTAGGTGGAGACACGGTGGATGTTGAGAGACGTAACCGGAGTAGACACGCAGCTACCAAGTAGCTACCACCCCGCGGGTTACACGCGGCCATTTTTGAGAGTGTATGAAATTTCTGAAATGAGGGCGCTATACACTCGGGCTCCGTTTAGCATTTTTTGAACGTTTTTTAGGAAAATTTTTTTTTTAAAAAATTTGAATGGGGCATCATCACAAACCCCCATATTCCCGCACATGTAATAAAAAATGCAATTTATATGCGAAAATATCAAAAACAAAATTGGCCGTGAGAAATACCGCACGCGCCCCCTGAACCGTGTACCACTATCTTACTCACGACGGTGCGGACAGCGCTGTGTGTACACTATCCGTCTATGCGCAAAAATACACGGATCCTGGCCGCGAGTGTACCGTCCAGTGGTAGTTAACCATTCTACTACGTGGTAGCTGTGTGGTAACGACCCATTAAGAAATTGGCCGTGTAGGCCTAATACGTAATTATTCGCAATATAAATATGAGGCAAAAGGTAACTGAAATGACATTACTTTAATTTCACAAACTTTTCTATTAAAGATTTTTTCCGTATATTCAGATAGAGTTTATGCTACTCTGTGGCTACAACCAACTCGCCCACCAAACACCTACACATCAAGGCTATATATGCTTATACCTCTAAAATGTTGGGTAAAAGGTCGCAACCCTTCATGTTGAGTAAATCCTTAGTCAACTTGAGTAAACCTTACACAAAGCTGAGTATATTTCCCCAAAAATACTAAGCTTACCCAACAATGGACTAACGCTTTACTCAAATTGACTAAGATTTTACCCAACCGTAAGAGTGTGTCCTTTTTAATCAAAATTGAGTAATTTTTACAGCGTATCTCAGAAAGAATAATACGCCGCAGCAAAATTTCAGACACATTTCTTCGTTTTGAAATAAAATGACCTTTATACGTAGATGTGACCTATGTGTAGGTGTTCAGGGTTGTATTTGGTGGTAATCACACTAATTAAACGTAAAATAATGATATGCTTGTCAATAAGCGAATTGGTAATAAATTCACAGAAGGTGCGGGAGGTGCCCCTGAGGGAAAGCTAAAGAAACAGAAAACTTTTGAACAACGAAATCATTTGGTTTTTAAAATATATAGCTTAAATTTAACTAAGAAATTTTCTTAATTATAAAATAAATATACAGAAATTTTTTTTATATTTAATGTTAAATATTAAACGCTGTGGACATACGCACTTTTATAAGGAAAACTTAACCTATTACTTACAGAATGGGCCACGAGATTGACTTGTTGATTCTACTGGGCTTATTTTTTATCGCGACAATAGCATGATAGGCAAAACTATTGAGTATGCCTCCCCGGAAAATAGGCGCAACATTGCATTGCGTTACAGCGCTTATCGGTGGAGATATGCCGAGTGATCGTATGCTGGTGTGGTACATTCAGCCGCGCCGCATGGTCAAAAACCGGCTAATCAGTCAAAAGAAAGTTTATGTAGCGTAATTTCGTTAACACAGACTACAACAATTTGGTTTTAGAAGAAAATATGGAAGTACATTATGATAAAATAAAGCAAAGGATAACAACGTAAACGTTAACAATCATGACAATTAATTTAAAGAAGTAAATGTAAGCAAAATGTAAACAAAATGTAGTGGCCAAAATAAAATCAACTCCTTTCAGTTTTGATTCAAAGTAGCTTAAAGTCTACGTTTCGGATTAAACATAACGAAATCCGTGGCAGGAAAAACCATGGTAAATAAGGATTTCTGGTAAAATGAGTAAAATGTGATAGATCACACAAACAGAGAAAAGCCCCAAAATAATTGCGTAGGGCCTTAAAGTACTGCCAACGATCTTAAAACAAAAATGTTGCACACATGTTACAGGCATAAGTTGTTCCCTGAAGAATATGTGTACCCCTTAATGCAACAGTAATAATATCATGATATGCTTGTCAAATTATGAGAATATCATAATAAATTCACGGAAGGTGCCTGGGAAAGAAAAAGAAAACAGAAGGAAACTTGAAGAAACTATCATTTTGGTTTTAAAATATATAGGCATTAGAATTTAAAACTATTTTATATGTAAATACTATATTTATACATAAAGTACACTAAATATTAAATCGATTAAGAACTCATAGACAATATGACACTTTTATAAAGGGAAAAAACTTAACTATTACTCTACAGAATGGATGGTGTTGATACTGAGATTTTGTGTACGTGTTCGTACTTGTGATAGTTTTATCGCGAAAATAGGCAAACCATGCGGTAAGACCTCACCGGGAAATACGGCGCAAACATTGCATTGCGTTAACGGCTTATCGGTGGGATATGCCGGGTGATCGTATGCTTGTGTGGTGCATTCAGCCGCGCCGCATTGGTCAAACCCGGGCTCATCAGTCAAAAGAAAGTTTATTGTAGCGTAAATGCGTAACACAGACTAACAGTTTTGTTAGAAGAAAATAGCGGAAGTACAATCATGATAAAATAAAGCAAGTAACAACGTTAGCGTTAAACAAGTGGTGGTCGCGTTAACCTTGTAACGTGCTATATGGGTGAATTCATTAAAGTTAATAAAAAACGTAATGTTCTATAAAACCAGGTTCAAATCACCCGTCTTTAGTGTCAGGCACAGATAGACACACGAGGCAGAACCCGGCATCGCAAGCAAAGGACTTGTTATATTGTTATTACAATGGTGAAATGTTTATTGTAAATCGTAATTGGACTAAATAAAGATGAACATATCGTTCAACGGGGGCCGTAGTGCCACTTAAGTACTATAACACTTGACAGGTTTAATTAAAGTAGTGGAAACGACATTAATGTAGTGGACGGGGCTAGCCTGTTTTTATTGTACAGTCCTTAGTGGTCATCTATCAAAATAGTGGAATCGAAAATAGTGGAATCGGGTGTGGGAAAGCATCCCAGTCGTGGAATAATAAACGCACTTCGCCTTGTGACTCCTTTTATCGTTGTTTCATATCTCACCCCAAATCACGATAGATGCAACAAGAGAGATTTAATATACGAGGTATTCCTTTAAAAAAAAAATCGAAAACCCTGCCTTTTTTGCACGAGAAAGCGTTCCATCAAAAATAAACAACCATCTGAATGAAAAGCCCTTTGTTTTATATTGAAATAATTCCTATTCAAAAGCATACGAGAGATTTCAAAGTATCTATGTCGGCCTGATCATAATACATTGA
>JAMKCH010031798.1:0-148572 GCA_023653785.1 Ophioderma brevispina | reverse complement strand
AAGATTTACCGACAGTAATCTCAATAGATTAGAGCTAATTCGTCATGTGAGTGCCAACAAGCGTATCTGCATTTTGCATGATCCTACAAGAAGAAGCCTTTTGTGTTTTTCATTATTTTGTGACTTTTCAAATGACAATAATTTCTTACACACCGATAAACCTATTTGTTGCACGACACGGTAAATTCAATTTTGAAGTGCAACAAAGTCGGATCTACAAACCTAATTAGGCCTAATTAGCCTAATAACTCTGCATACAACGTCCCAAAAAAACTATACATCGAAAGATTTTGCAAAAATTTAAGTTCATCTAACTGAAGTGTTATTACTGATTCTTTTTAGAGTGTTTCCAGCTTCATGAGATTTTTATTTTGTGTAATTTGGAGGTCTGGTTCAGGAAGTTATGGCTAATTATCTGAGACAGTTGAAAAACCTGTTTGGGCCAGTTTCGGCTATCCTGATATCAACAAGTTGCCATTGAAAATCAAAGACATTCTTTATTGAAAATTAAAATAAAATAGGATACGTGCTTCTTCGTGTGATATAACATATTTAATAACTTTATAAATGTCGCAATGCTATAATTACATGTAGCATTGGGAAATTTCAATTCCAAACAGTCTTGTTGTTCAAAAACGAAAGGATGGTAAGATGGAAAAGGACGAGCTTTACTCCAGGTTTCAGCACAAGGTAGAATCATAAAAAACACCCTTGTTGAAGTAACTGGACCTTTGAACATAACCATCCTTTCCTTATTGCTCTTTGGCATCTTGGAGGGTGCAGTGGGATAGTGGAAGGTAATTGTCGCTCCACATTAGAGCTGTTTTCCACATATTTTGGTCCCTCCCAAGACTTGTTATAGACTGTTACAACGACAATTAGTTTCCATCAGCATTCAAATTCCCAAAAAGTTTCGCATGAATTTCTTGATTATTGTCCCCCCTGAGATTGAGTCCCCTCATTCACACTCATTTCATCCACAACATACATAATTTCTGGTTCTTTCATTCAACTGAAAAATAATTATCGATTATTTCAATGCACATAATACTTCACTCTGATCTTTACATCAATTATTCTTTTGTTTGAAAAGGTTTAATCCCACAATGATGCTACACACAGAACAATAAAAAACAAAAGCCTAATACCTTAAGTTCTTGCACCTTCAGGTGAATGGCCCAGTGTATTTTATCCTTTGTGTTCACTGACAATATCTCCGCTTAGGATCCAGTCAAGATTGGTGGAATAAAAGCGAGGATTTAGTTTAGGATCTTGTCTAACAATAAAGTCAAAAATATCTGGGGCAAAAATTGACAGTTTCTTTTTTAATAATTTTTATTTGATTGTATGTTTTTTATTTTATTGGACATTCTGTAATTGGCCTTATACTTGAAATATATGTAAATTATGCGTATTCATTTACTTTTTGTCAATTAGTACTGGATGTAATATTGATGGAAAAAAGGTCGTACCACATTTTTTGATATTTTTTTAAGGTTTTGTTTGTGCCGAAATTAGCATAAATGGAGCATAAATTTGGTAAAAAAAAATGAAATTGCTCTTTTCGCAAACTATTTTGGGACTATTTTTTACTATACATCTTTTTAAAACCCATCGCTTTACAAGAAATAAAATGTCCGTATCTACACACATGATTTCTCCCGTGTCGTGCAACAAGTCATATCTACTTCCACCCAGACTACTTTGTTGTCACGACACAGGAAATTTCAATTTTGAGTGGGTTCAACAAAGTCATATCTACACAAAAATAGGCCTATTTAGCTTAATAACTCTGCGTAAATTGAGACGGTACCTTAAATTGTAATCAATTAAGGCGTCTGATTACTTTTCATATATAACAAATAACTCAATTTCGCCAAAATGTCATTTTACACGACTTTGTTGCACTCACCTACAACTTTGACGTCCCCCCTGGCCGAAAGTAGCACATAGTAGTGTCATTCTAAGGTACGCATTGACGGTCTCAATTGATTTTACAACGGGAATTTCAATGAATTTTATATTATTGTGGCCATTTAAGAACTCTAGATATGAATGGTCCTACATCGAGCATAGAGCTGAATTTACGTTTTTTGGCTGACATTTATTCCCGCTTTTAAAAAATTATACGTGACATTTTATGAGACGCACTATATAATCTACTAAACTTCTAACATTCCATCACACACCTGCTTTATTTGTTTGGCAACAACATGGCCGCCCATCAACTCACAGCGAGACATATCACAACGTAGCGTGGTGATCTCCTTTAAAAGCTTTAAAAATCCTGTGTACGGTCCTGATTATCGCGCTAAATTGTTTTGATTTAAAAATATTTGCTATTCTTTGGTCCAGGTTAAATAGCTTTAAACCTCTCTTTATAGCACCTAATTGGGGTACAATCCAGACTCACAATATTAAAATTATTTTTTGTTGTTGAAAGGACTTGTCTTTGTCAAAGAGCCTGTGCGCTTGGATCCACAGCGACCGCTGAATGGGAATCCATAGTGATTGCAGAAGACATAGTTGAGAGTCCTGTCACAACCTACACTTTTCATTTTCTAACAATAATCTGTCAGTCAAGGTAATGTCAGCAGTGGAAGGCCGAAATAAGCACTTCTATTGCATAATTACATCAGTTTACAAATATTAACCCGTCTAGCATAATGTCACCAAAAATAGAAGTTTCCTAGGACTGATCAAGAAATTAAACAATATAGGCCAAGGGAGAGGAGAAAAAAAGTTGCCATCGCCTTCCTGCTCACATCAGTTGTAAAAAAAAATCACGTTCCATTTTTTTTTGTAAAGGTTATCACGAATCCTATTTTAGCCCAGCCACACGAGGTAAGATGCAAAAAAAATGCAAATGGTGGTGCCAGCAGGTGGAGTGCCCATCTCTCTGTCTTGGCCGTTTAGGCCAGACTCCTCCTGTAATGTTGCTGTGGGGGTTTGCCACTCCTCCTGGCACAGCGGTCTGTTTTGCATTCCCTGCATATACCGGTACCACCCCGCGCCACGCATTTATCCTCGCTTTTTTTTCGTCGCGTGCCCTTTTCGTTCCCTATGCCTTGCCCAAGTGACAACACATTGGCCGACATGCGGGGCTCGGAACACACACCCTATGCTTATGAGGCGAGCGCTGATCCACTGCAACACTTGCCCCCTGATAAGATGCAATAGTGGTTCCTTCTTGTGATGATGTCAACGGGTCATGACCAAATCAAAGGTCATCTGAGGTCATGTTCCATACTGCATGTTTGTTTAGAGGTTTTTCATTTTTTCCATTCATGTCTACTTTCGCAACTTTGGAAGTCCGAATTACCCACACACTTGGGTTAAGGTCAATAGGGGTTTCCTTCATATGTGCCATGATGTCATTCATGGACCAAGATCAAAAGTCATCTGAGGTCTTGTTCCAGAATGCCATCTTGCCGGGATGACGCAGTTGATTGCAGTATTTTTAAAACTGGCCCATCTACAAAATATACATTTTAGAAAAATCTCATATGGCTTGCTTTTTGACAAAAACAAATGCATAGCGCTTATTGGTTTTTGAGCTACATTTAACTGAGCCGATGAACGTCTTTTCTAATTTTTGGCTTTTTAACCCCCTACCCATGTGCCAGGTTCATGTAGGCCCCAGGTTGCCCAACCCTGGGGGTCGGGGGCGCGAAGTTATTTAAACGAAAGTGGAAAGTATTTGTCTAAAAGGCAGGAACAAGAATTGGCAAATAATATAATTTAACTATGTCAAGCAAAAACCACTGATTTTTGCAGTGGTTTTGATTAATCAATTTCATTTGTATTTTGATTAGTAAATTTCTGCGGCGCAATCAGTATAATTGTCACAGAGGACTTGTCGAAGACCAAAATTGAACAATCGACTCTAATAAATTATTAATATCAAGCAAGCCAAACTGATTTTGACATTGTTTGATTAATCAATTAATATGTATTTAAAAATTTCTTTTCTGCAATCAGTATAAATTGGGTCCCCTTACCTTGACTGTTTCAAGACCCAATCTGAACACGTATGTAGATTGTATGAAATTAGTGGTATTTTTGCACACGTCGTGCGCACCTTGTTTAGGAATGGAAATTTGCCCTTGCTTCTCTGTCATCAGTATATCAGAGCTTTTTGTTAGATATAGGCGACCCTTTTGCAAGCCCCTTCCCCTGGCTTGCCACGACGTACCTCTCCACAACACCTTCAAGTTTTTCTCTTGTCAAAATTTCTTTTTGAAATATTTAGTATGGGGTGTGAAAGTAATCATATCCGGGCTCCATAGACCACAATGGAATAAAGCTGAAACTAATGTACGTGAAAGATCCAACTGAATCGATTGCCGCCCCTATTGTTCACACACCATTGTTCTCCCGGACTGTGCGCCCGGAGGACCATAGCTCACCTGCCACATGGGTTCATCGCAAGCTAATGTCAAAACTGGGTCTTGGACAAAAATGTTGGGAAACCCGGATTTAGGCCCTTATCTCTTTCCTCAGACATTTCACATTAAACCCGCTAAAGTTTCATTCGTGGGGTAATAAGTGCTACAAATCTGGAATAAAATCCCAACAAGTAGCCGTACATGGTTGAAACAAGATACCTTCAGCCCCAAAGGGAAATCTCCTAATTCAATGGACCACACATTACTCTTTGCAATACTAGATGATTCCTGATCTCCTTTTTTCGGTTACGGCCTATGCCAAGATTTGGTACGAACAAAAAAAGTGGGTATTTTCATGCTCCTTTTTTGTAAATTTCAAAAATTCATGTATGTTAAATGATCGGTGGGGTAGATCGGTATTTTTTTTTTCGCTCACCGATACTGATCCACCTGACTGTCGTCTCGGTACTCCCTAGGTCACAAACCCCAAATTTCATATCACCCATCTGTGGAGTTCAGCTTTTTTTAAAAAAAGGTCAAAAAAATGGTACAACCATATTACATACCAATTTTTTTTTTTTTAAGCTAAATGCGCTCTCTGATCGTATATAAAAAATTTCACCTGTTCGGCCAACATTTGGAGGAGTTAAGAGGTCAAAACTGCAATGCGCCAATGCAATCGCCCTATTAGGGCAAAAAAAAATCGTTTTCTTTTTGTCCAAATATGTTGGCAGCACGGAAAATGACTCATTCAGTGACCCCAGCCGAAGAAATCCCCTCGAGCGATATCACTATGCAATGATTAGAGTGATTGCCCTTTCTACATATACATTATGAATCAGTTTTATAGGCAAAGCAGAATAGTATTTTTGGTCAAAAAACAATTCCTGTATCAAATCAGTAGGGTCAATTTTGCATAAAAATTCAAAGGTTTTCATTCAGTACAAGTCAAAAAATAACACTGATGCGTCCGATTTATTTCACAACGGTAAGTACACCAATATGTTTTTTATTGCTATAAAAAAACGTTTTCATTTAACGTTGACAATATTGAGGATTCAATCGTCTTGAGTTAACAATTTGAATGAAATTGTACATTCTAACAGAAAACCAAGACATAAGAACAGTATTGGAAGAATATTTGTATCATTTCGACCTACTAACTGAAAGCTTTTTAAAGTCATATTCCCGATCCCCTATCCCTATTGAATCAAGGGCATATTTTTGCCGAATGCTTGGTATTACACACGGCCCATTATGCATGGTGTTATGCATCAAATCATATCGAATCTTCTCGTGCAAGCAATAATAACACGTCAATAGACGATCTAGAATCAGTAACAACATGATCTGAGTTCCAAAAAAATAGGATTAATGAACTGACTAGTGTTATGTTCATATACATACCGTTGTTGACATTATCTCGGGATGCATTGAGTCGGATTCCACTTTTCCATTTTTTGCTTTGTGCACGTGTTGGAAATAAACTAATTATCCCAATCCCTAAGAGCTCCTAAAATTTGAAACCTTTTCGGTACTCTATATTAAGTTTAATATAATAGTAAAAATTTAATTTTACCACTTAGTATTTCCCTAGCGATCTTTGTAGTTTATAGCTGCCCGGTGCTTGGGCAATCGCAAACCTCCATAATTTTTGAGCTTCCCGATGCATTGGCAGCTATTGGCTCAAACATGTACGGGCTCTACCCCATACAATAAGAAGATGTTGTTGCGCTGAGGGATGTTATCGCCGGCCAAGGGTTAGCTCATCATCACCTCACCGCCTCGCGCCTGCCACTTTCCCAGTAAATGTCGCCTCAATCGCTCTCATCATTGAATCCACACAAATTCACAGCTTTCGCAGGCCATTTAACCATCATCAAAAAATCTGATCTTCCTCACTAAATGTGCTTGCCATATTGAATGAAAATAGTGGGGAAAATTGAAAAAATTTACCGTGCGAACCCCTTCTGTGCTCTCTGCATTCACAGCACTTGCAGCATGGCAATCGCTGTTCACTGTCATCCGGTGTACCTCCTATGACGTCACGCACAATGCGCCCAAATCGCCAATTTTACTCAGAGCAGGCTCACTGGCTGGTGAAAAGGGCCTGGGATTTTCACTATTTTTTTACTTCAGGAGTAGATTTGAAACGTAAAACCAATATATTTTAATTCTGGAATATATTCTCTATCATCTAGTACATACTTAATCTTCCATTTGGTATGAGCTTTAATATTTTTAAAAAGTCAAATTTTGAACTTTTTCTTTCATTTTCAGCCTGTTTTTGACCGCTGTACCCAGTTTTATGCTATATTTCAGATCGTTCGTTCATCCAAAATCACAGTGGAAGATCCGTCTTTAACCAGCTGATAGTTTCAGCATCCAGGCTGATCAGGCCTGGAACCCTTCCTGGGGACCCGCAGACCCCACAGCCATCCACGATGCGGCCAACGGCCCGTGGCTCTCTACAATCGCAGCCCGGCGACAGTTCCACTCCGATCCTGCGAAGGAAGTTCCCTGCACGACCAATGCCAGTTCTGAGTCTGTTGAGGTTGACCCATGCCCTCCCACCAAGGTCACAGCCCCCGGGCCCGCCAGATGGGCTGTCCACAAACCGCCTCAGGTCCAAAGCAGAGGACGACCATTGCTCACACCATCTGCCGTTGATCCAGGATGATCGATAGGGACACTGTGACTGCAGCGTCATGGACTGGGCAGCAAAGTGATTCCGTGGAACTCTCTGATCCTCAAAGGGTGTTGGGCGGGGGGACCAGGTCACCAGGCCCACCACACTTCCCGGCGAGCCCGATCGTCCGAAGGTTCCTCCCAAGGCCCGCAGGAGCCATGCCAGACAAAATTGGAAGACATTCCACAGGCGTCGCCAAAAGGCAACCACCAACAAGTCTCATTGCATCATCCAGAACGACATCAATCTTGCGTGAATGTACACTGTGACTCCACACTGGCGCAGCGTATTCAGCAGTGGAGCATGCCAAGGCAACAGTTGATGTAAGGTGTCAAAAGAAGCACCCCACCCAGCTCCCGTGAGCCCCCCGAGGAGGTTGACACGAGACTGCGTCTTGGCAGCGACTGCCTTGGTGTGCTGATTGAAAACAAGGCTGCGGTCCACCGTGACGCCAAGGCACCTCGGTGTCGGGACATGTGACAGTCCCTCTCCGTCTAGAGTGATGTTAAGTTCTCTTTTTGCGCATCGACTTGCAAGGTGGAAAACAGAGCTGTCGGTCTCGGGTTTGCTGAGTTTCAAGTGCCATCGGTGGAAGAATTGGCCCACAGTGATTAGGTCCTTCTGCAACACTGTTTCTAAGGACTCAAAGGAATCAGCAGCTATTCCAAGTGCCGTGTCGTCTGCGTAGGAGTACTGCGAACAATCTCCCTTTGGCATATCTGAGACACAGATGTGAAGAGACCGTGTGCCAGAACAGAACCTTGTGGGACACCATTCCGAAGTTTGCGCTTTCTACTGCGCTGCCCACCCGATGTCTCCAGGACGAAAGATCTTGGATGAGCAGCATAATGAACTTGACAAGCTTGACATCAGGGAAGATCTTGAGCAGCCTGAGGCAGAGACCCCGATGCCAGACCGCATTGTACGCAGCAGTTAGGTCTATGAAGACTGCTCCAAACTTTCGCCCCCTCTGGAAGGCCGCCTCGATGTCATCAACCAGTCTTGCTATCTGATCAGTTGTTGATTTACCTCTTCGAAATCCAGCCTGGGTGCGGGGCAAACCTGCCTTGACCGCATCATTGATCCTGCCGAGAATCAGTCGCTCAAGCAGCCCATAGATGTGAGAAAGTAGCGAGACGGGTCTGTAACTCTCGGGCTCACCCGCTGGCTTCCCGGGCCTCAGGATTGCAATGACCTTTGAAGTCTTCCATCTGGAGGGAATAGTTGACATTCCCATGCAAGTAGAAAGGAAGAGTTGGAGCCATCGCACAGCCTCGGGTGCCACATTCTTCAAGAATTCTGTATGGATGTTGTCATTGCCAGGAGCTTTCCCATTCTTGATAACTTTAATTGCTTCGGTGATCTCATCGTAGGTGAATGGTTGGGACATGGGGCTTGACGGTGGAGAGGTTTGTAGAAGCTGTTTAATCTCTGCATTAACAGCACGAGAGTGGGCTTTCGCCTGTGGAGTGTGGTCTTGCCACTTTCCATTGTTGACAAGTACTGAAGCGATGGAATTTGCAGAGACAGGACACTGCTTAGCTGGACAGCTACGCCCGGTGAGCTTGTTGATGGTGTTCCAGGCCTTGCGGCTTGAGTGGGTAAAGTTGATATTGGATATCTCCTCCTCCCATCTGGTGCGTCTCTTTTGGCCAAGCAGATCCAGTAGCTGGTTGCCCTTTGCTATTCTCTCAATATCGCAGTTGGTATTACAATACACTTTGTATAACTCGTTGCATTCCTTGTCCCAACAGGGGGTGTAGGGATTCCTTCTGCCTCTTGGAATGGAATGTTTAGCTGCTTGGTGGAGCATGGAGCAGAAGTCAGAATATGTATAGTTGATGTTAGATGAAGCCGGGTCTGGCAGCGTGGATGACAGTTCGCTGGTGAGTTGTTTGAACTTGGACCAGTTGGCTTTCCTGAAATTCCATCTCTTTCTGTAGAGGCTGGAGATTGTGACCTTGATGTCACTGGTGACCAGGATAGGGCAATGACCTGATCTAGGAAATCTAGGGAGGACCGTTCTGGAGCAGCGGGATCGGATGACGCTGGTGACTGTTGACAGGTCGGGACAGGTCCATGTCCCATGACTGCTTGAATAGAAAGTAGGTGGATCCTTACTATCAAACAGCAGTTGGAGGTCTTGGGCTTCAATCCATTCAAGAGCCGCTTTGCCATTCTTGTCAATGTTGGAGTATCCCCATGCTGTATTTCTACAGTTGAACTCTCCGCAGACGAAGGAGCTCCACTGAACTGCTGGAAGGGAGTTGAAGTCTGCCTCAGCTGGTGGTGGCTTATAGATGTGGGTGAAGTGGGTTCCCATTGCTTCAAATGTTATCCACTGAATCGGCAAATTCATTGAAGATTGCAGGGTTGATCTCACTTGTATGCCTTGCTTCACATAGGAAGCAATCCCATGCTTGTTGTGCGGGATGAAGCAAATAAGGTCAAAACCTTCGATTTGCAGCTTCTCTTCAGATTCGCAGTGAGTTTCTTGGAGGAGGATGATATTTACTCCATTCTCCCTGGAGAGCTGTAAGATGATGTCACGCTTAGCATGGGTGAGACCCTCAACGTTCAGCTGCAGGATACAGACTTTGGTACTTGCCATAAGGAAAATTCCTCTGTGAGTAGTTCAGCCGCTTAGAATTGAGGGTGGGTCTTCAAGATGTTCACTGTGGTGTTTTAAAACACGAGGTTGGACTTAAGTTGTTGAATCAGTTGGCCACAACAGGTGATGTGACATTAACAGGGCCACCGCGAGAAGGCTTCAACATGACCCCCAGCTTTTTTCAGCTACTTTTTCAAAATCCCACTCGCAGGTTTGCACCCACACATGAACATATTTTCGGAATAAGCCATGTTTCACTCTCTACTTTTTCCCTTGCAGATCCCCAACAATGGCAGGTGGTCTGTTCGCCATTGACAGAGAATACTTCAGCACCCTGGGTGAATATGATGAAGGCATGGATGTATGGGGAGGAGAAAACCTAGAAATATCATTCAGGGTAACTGCTAAAATTAATTTGAGTGTTTGGGCTATTCTGTTTAAAGGGGCATTTCATGATCCACAACCTCATCCCCCAGACTTACCGCAAAAAAGTTAAGATTTTTATATCATCTGAACCATTAGCGTTAGTAATCCATGTGTACCTAATCTTATGTGAAAATTTGGACGTATCTGTAAGAAAATTGCAATTTTGTATTTTAATTACAGCACAGTGGCCTATTGGACCGTGGGAAACAAGCAATTGCTCATAACACAAAACCGCAAGATGGGATCAACTCAAATTTTGTGAATAAGTTTTTCTCAAGGATATCTAGTGAACAGGTGTTGGAATAACGAATGCACCTTCAATACATGCAACATTCTGTAATAGATTCAAGTACCGTCTTCCACAGGGGGTGTATGAATCTAAAATGGAATAGCTTATTGGGTAGCTACATTTGAAATCAGCACCACAATTATGGAAGACTTTTAAGTCTTCCACAGGATAGAAAACTTAAGTGTTCTACAGGATGGAAGACTTTGCTTAAAGCAATAACAGCACATTTTTTTGAAGAGTGCCCCCAATTTTCCAGATATGTTGAGATTTTTGCACAGTTGCATTGCGGAATTTGACTAGTAAACAATACCTGTGAATGGTAGAGCTCAAAACTCTCTCTGTGTCACAAAAGAAGGAATTTTGTAATTAGAATCGGAGATCTCTGATAATATTTCAACGGCTGCTGGAAATGTCCTTCCAATATGAAATAGCCGGGAAATTGCGCTATGTACGTGTCTAAGCTCATCCATTAGTTGTTCCGTCGGTTCAGCAAGTCAAGTCGGAGATAATTTCGTGAGGTGACACTATTTCACCATGGACGGACATAAATTTGGCATTTCCAGCGCCATTAAATTATAATCAGGGATCCCGATTCTAATTACAAAATCGCTTCTTTTATGACAAATATGCATTTTTGAGCATTACCACTCGCAGGTATAGTTTGCTTGACAATTACCCACACAACTGCAAAAATCTCAAATTTTGAAAATTGGGGCGCTCTTCAAAAATGTGCTGTTATTGCTTTTAAGTTTTCCATACAATGGAAGACTTTAAAGGTGCATTTTGTCGTCCTAGCACTTTCATTTTTGTTTATGGTTCTCAGTATCCTCAAGATAAGGTTATTGCCAAATTTTTCATTGATTCTGATGGCGTGTTTTGATGTTATGAGTAAATATCATACTGCCCCATAGACCACTGTGTTGTAATTTCCGTTTTTTTTTTTTTTTTTTTTTCTCTCTGTGTCACAAAAGAAGGAATTTTGTAATTAGAATCGGAGATCTCTGATAATATTTCAACGGCTGCTGGAAATGTCCTTCCAATATGAAATAGCCGGGAAATTGCGCTATGTACGTGTCTAAGCTCATCCATTAGTTGTTCCGTCGGTTCAGCAAGTCAAGTCGGAGATAATTTCGTGAGGTGACACTATTTCACCATGGACGGACATAAATTTGGCATTTCCAGCGCCATTAAATTATAATCAGGGATCCCGATTCTAATTACAAAATCGCTTCTTTTATGACAAATATGCATTTTTGAGCATTACCACTCGCAGGTATAGTTTGCTTGACAATTACCCACACAACTGCAAAAATCTCAAATTTTGAAAATTGGGGCGCTCTTCAAAAATGTGCTGTTATTGCTTTTAACACCTCCTATGCACACAAAGGCAGCATTTTATAATACCTGCCACATGTTTTGATCAAGATCTCGATCACTTACAATGGAAGACTTTAAAGGTGCATTTTGTCGTCCTAGCACTTTCATTTTTGTTTATGGTTCTCAGTATCCTCAAGATAAGGTTATTGCCAAATTTTTCATTGATTCTGATGGCGTGTTTTGATGTTATGAGTAAATATCATACTGCCCCATAGACCACTGTGTTGTAATTTCTGTTTATGGGCAGAAAATACAAAATCGCAAATTTCTTTCAGAGTAGATTGAATATTAGGCTGAATATGTACATTAGGCTGAATATACACATAAGTTTAGGCACACATACTATACCCAGGCCAACCGTTCAGATGATATAAAAATCTCTATTTTTATCCCCCGGCCCCAAAAGGCACAGAATTTTGTCATAGCGAAATCTGTCGTCTGTCTGTCAGTCAGTCAGTCAGTCTGTCTGTCTCTACCTGTAACCATTATACCCCTGACCCAATCTAGATGACACTTGCTCCACAGGACCTTAGTATCAACTGCTGCTTGCGCTGTGACAGACAGGTCTGCAGGCCAAAGGTCAAAGGTCATATTTTGCATATTTCAGACTTTTCCACTCTTATTCCCCAGTAAATGTGTGCAAACTCTGTCTTACCAACCAGCCAGGGGGATCTCACAAGTTTTAACTTGCAGTATTTTTTTAGTTAAGTCGGGAGGATGAGGCTGTGGATGACGAGATGTGTTCTTAAGTCTTTGACAGAATGGGTGGAAGACTTAAGTTCCACAGAGAAGTGTAGATACCAAATGCAACAGCTCTTTGCATACACACCCCTACTATGAGAGATTTAGGTACACCCTTCCACATGCAGTATATAAGTATGTACTGCATTGAGAAGCTCTGGTTAAAACTATGAGCCCGAGATGACATCAAGTATGGCTACTATTTCCTTGAGAGGTACAGCCCTGAAGCCCAGGCTGAAGGACAATAGCAGGCCTTTTTGATGTCACTGAGGGACCATAGTTTTAAGCCAGCAAGAAATTACTCAACAAATTAGTTTTATTATATCCCTTATGTTGTTGTGTGGGCTTATGTTATGGGCAGATGGGGACAGTAAAAGTGTAATTCTTGTTGAATATAATTTCCCATTTCTTAACTAAGCCTGTACCAATATTTTTCAGATATGGCAGTGTGGCGGTACATTAGAGATCATTCCATGTTCACGCATCGGTCATGTTTTCAGAAAGAGACGTCCATATGGATCACCTGGTGGGAAAGACACAACAACACGTAATGCACTACGACTAGCCCATGTGTGGATGGATGAATATAAGGTAAAAAGAGTTTTATCTTTGTAAAGTAAAATAAGGTAAAAAGATTTTTTTTATCTATATTTTTTGTGTGTATTTTTGTATTGAAATGTTAACATTAGATGGCAAAAGTAAGGGCAGGCATAATGCTTGGGGTACCCGAGTTACCCCCAGAAGGTCACAACCTTATATTCAAGCCAGTTTTGTAGCACTGGCTCTAGCAATTGAAACTAAAAGGTCCATGACTTGATCGCTAATAGCCTCATCCCCAGAACCCCAGATTTTACCGGAAGTGCTCAAAATGTTGGTTTCCAAAGAAAGCTACTATGTTTCTCATTTACGCTGCGAAACCTTTGGGCTTATTGTTTGTTTGGTTTGGAAGTTATGAGTGAAAATGTGCCCCATTTTGGTCATCCAATATTAATGTTACATACCGTGTGTCCCCCAAAAAAACGCAACACTTGGTGGCAGGTGCCATAAGTTTTGAGCAAAAGCATGTGACTACTTATTCTTTGTTGTAAGGTAAGATGGGACTGTTAGCTAATATTCCTGAAAAGTTCATAAAGGCAGAGTCAATAGTTTTTAAGATTCATCTAGTCATGCAACAGAAAATGTTCCAAACTCCCTTGGAAGTTTGATTTGTTGTAACTTCACTCTAAAGTGACACAAAGTCACTTCCACAAACATTTGAAAACAGTTTTGATGTTTACATTCTTTACAAAGAGTAATGATTACAGGAGATTCCTGTAATTTGAGGTGATTCTGACGGTGCATGATTTGATGCTATGAGCAGATATTTGTATCATACTGCCCCATATTAAAGCCACTGTGTTAATATTCCTGTATGTTTACAGACAGAAAAATACAAAATTACGAATTTCTCCTCCCCCCCCCTTTGCCCCCACCTGGCTACGCCACTGTTTGTGTCGTCTGTGAAGCAAGTGGCACATAGGGATTGCTTTGGTAGTGTGTCTGTCACAGCTGTTTGACCCCATACAAATTGTCTCTCTTATTTTTAGAAGAATTTTAAGCAATGGCGACACAATTTTGACAACTGATATAAGTAGGGACATGCAAGAGCTGTCATCTCTGCAAAATTCATTCAAATCCATTGTCAAAGGTCATGATTTGTATGTTATAGCGCCCTCTATATGCCCATTCTCCATAGAAAGACGTGGAAAATTAGATTTTTAAGTAAAATCATATTTGCCCGCAATTAAATTTCAAAAAATTTACACATAATGTAGTTAGTGGTCTAAATAATCCAAATCAGTTGTCAAAACTGTGTCACCGGCGATAATTTTTGTTTTATTCTGGTTTTGTCATAATAATTGAGACTTTCAAACAGCTGTGCTGTGGTAAAAATGTTAACCCAAAACATAATTGCCCACTGTTTCCACATAGATGCGCGCATTTTCATGACACTTGCATACAGTGGTCCTTGGGTAATGTCCCATATGTTGGTGATCTCATGTGACCATGGTAACCACATTTGACATTGTTAACAAACATGTGACCTTGTTGACAAACGTGACCTTGATGACAACGTGACCTTGGTAACAACATGTGACCTCGGTGACAAACATGACCTTGTTGACAGATGTGACCTTGTTGACAAACGTGACCTTGTTGACAAACGTGACCTTGTTGACAAACGTGACCTTGTTGACAAACGTGACCTTGGTGACAACATGTGATCTTGGTGACAACATGTGACCTTGGTGACAGTGTGACCTTTGACCCATTCACAAGCAAGTGTCCATTGAACACTATTTTATTATAACATTATTGCTACGATATCAGAAATTTAATTTCCCCCAATGTTTACACTGTCCTTTTTTCTGTTTAGTACAACAATGGATATGAATATCAATATATGCTAAATTATGCAAATTTATACAAATTTCGAGATTTTGTATGCTGTGTGTAACATACTTTGCTTAAGACAGCCTATCATTTATAGCCCATTATTGTGGAAAATTTGACTCCAATGTTGTTGGTATTATTATCATTATTATAGCCATTTTCATTCTTAACAGGAATTCTTTTTTGACATCAAACCTCAAGCTCACCGTGTGGATTATGGTGATGTATCAGACAGAAAAGCACTGAGGGAGAGGTTAAAATGTAGATCTTTCAGATGGTACCTGAAAAACATTTATCCAGAAATGAGACTACCCAATGAAACTATTGCTGGGCCAAGAATGGGAGCTCCAAGAGGTGCCAGGAAAGGCCCTGTAGCTGTTAGGAAAGGATATGTAAGTAAATATGACCTGGTTTGACGAAATGAGGGAAAGTCATTTTGATTCGGTTTTAAGACTGCCTGTCTACAGGTTTTTGTTTTTTGGTTTGATCCACAATGGAGCAATCAGTGGGCATGTCTTTGTGCAAGAGATAAGAATTTGAAATGGATTAACCCTAACACTCCCAAAACTCACTAAAGCTCACTGAGCTGAGGTGAGAAAATGCACTAAGTCCAAAAAGATGTGATGACGTCATCGTACCAACACACACATGACCACAAAATTACTGGATGGGCCAGCGACACCCTCATGGCTTGCCATCCCTGGTCATGGGACTGGGGTGCTGGAGGCTCCTGGTTGGAATCCCACCCAAGATATCATATCTTCTTTTGTTAACTGGCTGCACCAGGTGGCTTAAACAAAGAGCACAAAATATACAGCCAGGGAGTCTTGAAACTGATGCAGTGTGACTATTTGCTCATTTTGTCGTGCCAGGTCACAAATGTTTAAGGGTTAGCAGAGATGCCAACTCTCCCGTTTTCCGCGGGAGACTCCCGGTTTTTCGTTTGGTCTCCCGATTTTGCTAGCAAATCTCCCGATTTTCCATATATTCAATGAAAGAAAATAAATAAATAACAATAAAGTTAAGGAAAGAGGGCAGTATCTTTTTAGAGTGAATAAAAGAACATAGATTTGAAAGGTTTTCAATTTATAAAGTTTGTTAAACTGGTTTCCGACATCGTTTTTCTCCCGACTTTCGGATGGTTCACTCACATTAATATTTTGATTTAACCATTTACCTGCTGTATGCTAAATTGTCTTCTGATGGTATTTTAGTTAACTACTTACTGCAACAATGCAAAGGGATATACCAACAAACAATACATTGTTATAGCGGTTTTGTTTTGAAGTTTTGGCATCTCTGGGTTAGGTATATGTCATATGTGGGATTTGGGTTCTTTAGTTGTGATTGAAAGTAGATTTGGTCTCAATAATACTGCCATCTGCTCATCTGGATGAGCATCTTCATCAGGATTTTCAAAAGTATTGTATCAACCCGAAGAAGGGATGAGGAACAGCGATGGGTTGAGGGCACTATTACTGTTTTCAGGTAAGTCCTGAGAATAAGTCGCTTGCTGGGTTTGTTAGGCTTTGAAAGAAACTGGAGCATCCTTACTCTGATGACACAATCACCACAGATGACGTGGTTAGTTCATTCTGCAATCAAATTCATCAGTTTTGAAAGGCCCTTTCAATAGGTAGTCACACAGAAACTGTACTTAGGCTTGTGCTTGCAGGTATACTTCTGGGCAACCCCTTCCATTTAAGGCATGGAGTAGGCCTGTAAATGTAAAATGGTCTACTTTCCTTAGTAGTTTGAATGACATCCATCAGCCAGCCGGCAGGTCACTCACAAACGATGTTTGACCCCAAAATTGTTTTCACAATGACATCACCATTTATTCACAAAATGTAATCATCAATCTTTGTATTGTATCGGGTGTTGTTCGGGTTTTCCAGATGGGTACCCACAATGCAGCAGAAGGGTCCCAACATGGCGATCTAAGTATTGGAAATTTTCTAAGCTTCATTTAGATACCAAACTAGTCAGGTTTTGACTTTTTGTTGCCTTTTTCTGGTTCATTTATCAAATGCTACTTACTTTTAAGCTTAATATGAGACCAATATTTGAAACTGTGGTCTTCGTTTTCTCCATGAAAATATCACGTTTTGGAGATGACTGTGTCACGTTCGAAAGTGTACGATTTCCAATGGTACCAAATTTGTTGGTGTGGGGTGCATATTTTGCAAGAAATTGGCATTTACATTGACAAAAAAATACCGCTCCACAGCCATTTTCATGTGATTACCTGCAGCGGCACCAATGCGGAAGTAAATGCGATGCGTAAGCTTTAATCAGACTTGAATACTAGTACGTGGAAGTAATTTAATATCAGATTATCACTCATCCATGGTCATGGATTTATCTGGACATGATTTATTCTGCATTTCAATTTAATGTTTGCACTGATGACAAGACAGAAATGGATAAGAAAGATTGTATTTTCAATACAAAGACCAGTAATTGATTGACACTGTGATTGAAAGATGTAAAAATAACTAAACATTATCATGATTCATGATGATAACAATTTAATAAAAGTCAAATCCAGTTTGCATAGATGTATTTCTAAGGGGGGTGAATGGCATGAGTGAGCCGCAACCCATCCTTTTTTTTTTTACAGAGCCAAAAATGCCCCCGGAGGTCCTAAAAAAGTTCGCTCGATCTCGATTTAAAAAAAAATGTTTTCTTGTCTTCGATTTTAGCTAAGACAAGTGTAGGCAGGTGGCTTAGCAGACCAAGTTGGGTGACTGGAACGGGAGGGAATTGACGTTGAGGCAAAAAAAAATCCCAAAAGCAACCCCACCCCAAACAAAACTGAACGGCTGAACTTCAGGAACAAAATGCGGGGGAAGCAGCTTCCCATTTTTTTTTAGTGGGGGGGGGGGGGATATGACTTTCAGGGAATGATTTCATGTTCCTTAGGGACAGAGTCAGAATGGGGGATGGGGGATTGTTAATTGTCTGCCAGATCAAAAATGCCATCTAAGCAAAATTACGGCAAAATTTTGAGGTTAAATTTCAAGCATTAACATAGCTTCTGGTGCGGTTGCAAGGTAAAAAGTGGGATTGTAGCCGATGGAGGGGGGGCAGGCCAAATGTCGCTACCTGGGATCCCTCCCTTGTATTTCAATTTGAAGAGAGGGTGATATTTTGCCGAATGTTAGACTTTAACTTTGATTTTTGGACCACTTTGTGGACACCATTTAGGGTGCATGATGATGAAGCTATCCCAAAATTTGGTGCAGATTTTTTAATGTTGACTTAAATTAAAAGTTATAATGTCATTCAATGAAAAAATAATAAAAATCCTTTTTTATATGAATTTTTGAACCTGATCATGCAAATTGATTTATATTTGTTCCCTCTCACATTGTATTATCCTTTACATGGTTGTGGTGGATTTCAAGATGACCACCACCCCTGGTGTAAAAAAAAACATATGATATTAAAAAAAAGGGGGCACAAAAATCATCAAAAAATCTTAAAAATTTATAAAATTCAAGAAAAGGCCAAATAATATTGGTGTTCAATATTGTATTTACTTTAGGCATTCACAATTCTGAGTTTCCTGTTTACCGCCCCGCGTTCGAAAATCGTCACCGCGTGTTAAAATATTTATATTGCCCAGAGACTTTAATTATTTCACATTTTCCCCATTAAAAACGTAGTTTTTTCACACAAATTTTGCCGATTTCAGACTGACTTTTCATATTCTCATTCCCTGTCTGTCGGGACGGTTTTTAAAAAACAGGAGTGTCTGTTACATCCCCAGAAAGGGCGCCGCAAATAGATACATCGCTGCGCAGGTTTGACGTAAGTTGAGTTTTTGCGCGCAGCGCGAAATTTTATGAAATAGCGCAAAAATTAAATTTTCAGTAAGTTCGGGGCGCAGTGCCGGCCAGAAAGAATGATCGACTTTTCACTTTTTTAGTTGTACGAACTCGAACTGCGAACGTGTAAAATCTTACGGACGTTGCCTCTGGGCTATGAAGACATCATTGCAAGTTCCAAGTTGTTTCTGTGATACTTCAAACATAAATCAACCGTATTATTAATACAATCTTTGCCATCCACCCCAAGTTCCCTCATATAAGCCGTAATTATGGATTAATCTCACCCTTAAGCCTGGGTATTTTAATTATTTTTTAGGATGAAGCAAAAAATTGGCATTTACATCTCATGCAGTGAGTGGTGGGAAACATGTCGGAACAAACACATACAGTGAAGGCAACACGTCTCGTCAGATTGAACTTCACATAATAAAAGCCTGACACTAAAAAGTTGATCATGCATGAATGCACATCTTCATGCTTGATTATTTTAATTTATTGGTCACCAATCAGTAAATACATCATGAATAAATCTTGGCAGCAGACTCTTGAATTCTTTCTATTACTATATAATGATACACAGTGATATGACAATTTCGGAATCAAGGTCACTAATGTGACAATTAGCATTGCCAATTTAGACTAGTGTAAGCTGTAAACTGCAGCTGTAAAAATGTCGGCTTGAGTAGACCTTCACACATCGTACGAAACAGCGTTTTGTGTTGAAAAATTATCTGAATCATGTACGATAACAGGAAAACACATTCGCTACTAAAAAATCTAAAGCGTTTGCATTTTGGAAAGGTGAAAAGAGAAATTATTAGGGAAGTTGGGGGGAAAAACGTAAAATAATCAAAGCGCCATTTCAGTGTATTGAAAATTTTCCATCGGGGGTTTGTACAGATGCGCGGAAGACGGAGTTCTCGTGTTTTACGACCTTTGCCATTATCTTGGAGCTAGCTATGTTTGAGTCACGTAAGTTGTTTCAGACTGACTGTGTCTTACATTTGCGCTGGTTAACTGTAGTTTATGGAAATTATTGAAGATGATTTTTTGGCTGGCTAACGTTGGTACGGCGGCAGTAGGTTATGAATGGAGAGTCCCATCATTAAGTACATTCACCCGAGGCGCGGAACCGCGGGTTGTTGTTTTATGTCCGCTACAAATTTAGTTGTTTAGAAAACATTTTTAAACACAAATTAAACAATTCTTATTGGAATTTGATAATTCAAAATGTACATTGGATTTCATAAAGGAATGATTTCGAAAATTTTTGCGGGTTGGTAAGTTTGCGATTTTCTGTAATTAATTCGGCACCGTTTCAACGTAGTAAATCCAATGGATTTCATACTGGTATGTCAACTTGTGCCGCTTCCGGGGTGCTGACTCGATCTTTTTCAAGTTATTTTTGGAACATAACAAAATTTGAGTCGCAGTACCCCAAATTTGCACACCCCTATTTCTGAGTAGCATGACCCTGGAGCTATCTTTGTGTCTCATTACTTAGTATACCGCACCTGCTGCACAGCAAGTCATGATGGAAAGGGGTAAAGAAAAAGCGTGGACACATGAATCATGAGAATAATGTGATGAAAATTTTTAAAAAGGTTCAAACGGTGTCTTAAGTTAGTTTTTTAACACTTAATTTGATTCCAAAAAGTTACGACGAATACACATACTACCATCTATAAAAAAGGGATCTCCATTCCACTGGTGGATTCGGAGAAAAAATCACTGGATTTTCCAAAAAAACCCTGGTTTTTGGAAAAAGCCCCCAGTTTTTCAAAATTAAAGAGACACTGAACATTTGAAAAATAGTGCGCCTTCAAGATTTTTTTCAAAATCGATATTTTTGGCAGGGTTGTAAGGCTTTTATCTACAAAAGCCCTGCACCCGAAATGATCTAAATTCAGACAAAACAGCTTCTTATGGGTAACGAACGATTTGCGGCGACGCGAAATTCAGCAGACGCCGAATGGGTTAACACAAGAAACAGGATGTTTACCAACCTATGCCCACTGTTTGATCGGTCTAATCGGTTTATAATATACACCATGTGTTGATTTAAAGTTATGGAAAACTTAAAGTTGTTGGCCTACAAATTACCTACCTGGATGTCTTTATCCTCTATCAATGTCCCTATCTGTTTTGGGGTATTATTTTTATTGTGGAAAAGATATCTCTGTTCTTCACTGGCGAGACTATCATTTCGAGCAAATTGAAGAAGAAATTTCATATTTGTGCAAATGGTGCCAGTGCCGCTTTAAGGGGGGTTCAGGGGCTTCGAGAACCCCCTTGTTTTGAAAGTACCACTTACCATGCAAGGCATACTGTAGAACGCACACAATGCTTTCGTGTATCAGAGATTGATGGTCTTTAACGCACACATGTGCTGTCAGTGGAGATTCGTATTTCTACCCGAGTCTTGACATAGGAATAGTCGAATTGAACGTCTGCATAGAGATCTATAGCGGACAACACATTTCTAACGTTCCACTTTGATAACTTCTTTGACTGATCCAGGACTTTTATGTCCATAAATTAATTAAATATCATAGCACGAGTTAGGAAATTAGACCATTAAGAACTTTGTGAAAGAGAAAAGTGTGTGTGTGAGTGCAACAATTCGACTACCTCCAATATGTTCCCATGCGCACTAACAATTTATCGGTGAGACTACACAAAAGGTTTTCATGAAATCAGACGCATTCATTTGTTGTTGTCATTGTAAATATTAAAAGATTGGGTCTATGTTTCAAGGGCCATGCTAGTTAAGCGTTACTGTGGAAGGAAATAATATGACACAGTAGTGTGACGGTTATGCTGGCAGGGAAACTGGGTCCGACAGTGGACTGCGAGCAAAGATTATCTAGAGGAAGTTAGGACACTCCCCTTATTTTGGTAAGGAAGTGGACTTTAATGGGGAGGGAGGAAGGACGCTCCTAGTGTCTGGTAGGGTTAAAAGCGACGACATCGATATTTACTGTGTGGAGAACAGGTCAAATTTTAATGGCAGATGAAACATCGCCACCATAAATGGTATCCCAAGTCATGACGCATGGCCTGATTTATAGTATATGTTTAAGAGAACAATAAACAATTGCCCAAAAGGCATGAAAAATAGATATTTAAAAAAAATAATACAATAGTTTCTACTAGCTCTGGCAAAGACGCTGCACTGCTAGGCAGGGATGAGAACAGTGTAATAAAGTGTTAAAAATAGTATTACTTTAGTTTATACAGTCAAAATGTCGCAAATATTGTCAAATATTGCCAATGCCAACTTTGCTCAAAATAATTAATAATTAATAATTAAATGTTACCTCGTCTATTTTTCAAACCTAAACAGGAAACTCGTAATTAATTTGTGGAAGGGCCCTACTTTAATAATTATTGAAGAATTGCTGCGCTGGTGAGCTAAAAATAGATTTCGTTCAGAACAGGCCGAAAGCAAAGGTGTTTGACCGACCTTGTGATACCAATCAGCCAATCAGAAGCGAGTTATCGCCACTGTGGTAAAACAAGCTCAACATGCGCGTCGGGGACGTTAAAAAGTTAGAATTCCCGGACTCGTATGAAATAGATGTGTGGGTCTTGTCTTCTCCACATCGTGTGTAAGTTTGACTGTCGTACTTTAGTAAGTTCACGTTATAAAGATGAATGTAATAAATCTGAAGTTTGAAGTTGGGGCATTGTCAAACAGATGGCTTTTACAGAGTTCCGAAAGTGTGACATCATGGAAATGCAGCTTTGAACCGGTAAAAAATATCACTTATTTCACAGTTTTTTTTAAAATAATTGAGCTCAATTATATACTATTGTGAAAACAAGGCAACAATATTCCATGAACAGTTGTATTTATCCCGTAAAACAAGGAATTTCGTCACTTTTCACGCCGCTCGCTTGTTTTAGATCTTGTGGGCGTCACGGCTAGGCGCTGTGCATACCGTGCAAAACAAAGCGAAGCAACATGAGTGCGTGACCGCACGCTGACTGCCATTTTTCTCTCGTGTGATTTTGTACATTTATGATGCAAATGGAAAACTACCCTTCTTATCCTTTCTACCCAGACCTTTTGTTGTGGCAAAAAACCATGTTTTGTATCAACAGAGGTATAATAATAATAATACACTGGCTTGAAAGTGCATTTCATCAGGCACAGCGTGTTGCCTATTATTATTCGCTGCCATCAGGAAATCGTCACAATCATTCTGCTTCACCTAGGCCAGCAGCTTGCCAGACCACAATCCTATCAGCACTTAGATTGTAATATTCCCCCTAACAGCTACCGAATATCGCTTGGGTCGTGAAGCAAGAGAGGTAATGGTAAGTGCTTGCCAAGTGCACAACAATTGGCCGCAGCGGGGCTCCGAAACCGTTAAGAATTCTGTATCATGAGGTCAGTGGTCATATCCAGTGGACCACATGTGCCCACATGTGTGTATGTGTTTTGTGTGTAGATCAAATGATCATGAAAGCAAAGAAATACACATTATTAAAAGGGACACACTTCTTACTAAGTATACCAAAGGCAGGGTTTTTTTTTTTTTTTGCACTGGAGGTATTTTCATCTTATTCATTTGTTTTAATTTAGCAACTAGGAATGTGTCCATACCCGATCAAAAATTGATGTCAACAAATTCAGTGTGGACAGATAGAGACACTTAGTATCCTAATTTTGCAGATAATATCACATTCTGTTAAATTCCACAGTATTATGTTTAAACTTTCTTTTTTAGTTACCAAATCTGGAGATTTCTCAGTGTTTAGCAGCAGAAGACAAAGCAGCCACCAAAGGCACTAATGTCATGCTGGTGGATTGCATCATGACAAGCAAGAAATGGTAAGAAATCAAAGCAATTGTTGTACTCAGGGGGGTATTGAGTCAATCCCCAGTGCACTATTTGGGTCAATCCTCATGTAAGACTACATGACTTAGCCTAGCATGAAAATCTTCTATAAGAGGATCAAAGGATTACAAGGATTGTACAGCTTTATTGCGTAAAAGAGTTCTTAGTCTAACTAATGAAGATCATGATACCCAAGAAACACCCCAGTTTGGGTTATTCACTTAATATTAAGGTCAGGGATTAAAAAAATCCTATTCGTAAACATTTTCTCCTCCTCCTCCTTCCTCTCTTTTTTCCCCCTCCCTTTCCCCCCCCCCCCTCCTTTAAAACCTTACTTTACACTAGTTTAGCCCAAAAGTTGCTATGCTAGGGAATTGTTGCATGATCATGAAATGTGTGTAGTTCTTGAACTTTTGGAACACTTTTTATATCCCTAATACTGACATATTGTAAGTATTAGTTGGTGGTCCCTGGGGGTTTGACCCGGAAAAAATGTTATGAGTGATTTTTTGCACCAGATAAGCGAATGATCATACACCACATATCCAAAATCCCATAAATCCCCCTTGGGGAGGAAATTTTATCCAAGATGGTCGCTTAAATTAGCTATATCTCAGCTTTAAAGTAGATGGTGACAATTTTAGGGTTTTGTGGAACGCCAGATATTAGCTGGCAGGACCAACTTGTTTTTTGAGCATCTGTTTGGGTGTATGTAGTCGTGTGTGTGAGGGGGGGGGGGGGGGGGGGGGGGGGGGTATGTATGGGTGTGTGTGTGTCACACCAAATTGTTAAGTTTTTTTTTAAAATCTGATCCTCAATGAACAAAAGTTGAACTCAATTGGAACCAAATTCGTCATAGGTGCACATGCGATCCCTCATATGTTGATGAGGTCAAAGGTCATGTTGAAAGGTAAAAAGGTCATGTGAGGTCAGTTGAAAAATGGGCTAAAAATGTAAAATTGATCTAAATTGAAAACTTGAAGTTCAATTGGAACCAAACTTTTGTCATAGGTGCACCCTGCGATCCCTCATATGTTGATGAGATCAAAGGTCAATGCCAGGGTGAAAGGTCATTGGGGCGGCCACAGCTTATATTTCTTTGAATATAGCGAGCGCGAAACCGAGAACCGCGAATCTAGTTGAATATGTTTGGGAAGTCAAAAATCAATTATATACCAAATTTTAACATTTGTGTAATGAAAAACACCTCAGGAGAACTTCCTATTACATAATTCAGTTCGTCTTTGTACTTGCCCTTTTACAAAACTTTCTCTTTTATTTAATTTATATCTATTATTTCTTCACTTATTTTATATTTATTATTTATTAATATTCTTGTCATTTTATTGTTTGGTATATATATTATTTAGAATAATTTATTGTTTGTTTCTTATCCCTCTTTTCCTTGTTCTGAATGTTTGAGATAAAGCAAAATTATATGTAATGGCAGCCATTTTGAATTCAATCAAAAGGAATACATGGATAATGTAGATTTAGACTAAAAATCATCCACCATCTAATTGAGAAGCCAAGATATAGCTAAGTTTATTGCAATGTAAGTTATTTTGGGGCCATCTTGGATAATTTTTTTCCCCAAAGGGGATGCATGGGGATTTGGATATGTTGTGAATGAGGTATTCTTATGTATGGTGAAAAAATCAGCTCAATAACAATTTTTTCCATGTCATATGTGTATTTCTTTTCAGGGACATGCTATATAGGCACATGCAATGCATTGTGGGATTGATTTAATAACACCCTCGGGGTTGTACTTAAAGTGGTTTTGAGTCTGGGGAGGGTGTAACTGCGTATTCTGGCATATAACCATCCTAGTTACAAACAATTACCTGACCTAGGCCAGGTCTTGAGACTTGCAATAAGCATTTTAACAAATGTGACTTGTATAAATTTGATTTTTTCTTTGTCTGATAGGGTATCAAATTAGTAGGACGTGTTAGAATGACTTGATGTTTATATCCACCTCCACATGGACAACAGTCCATAAAATACCCATGGTGAAATTTCTCAGGCCCAGGTCTCATAAATAGATCGGTTTGGATAGGGTATCCATTTGAAACAGATCTGGTACTTGGATAAGGTACCATTTCATCCCCTTTATGGTCTCATATAGGGTCACTACCAGGCTCATGTCGAGATATTCCTTACCCCTCCCTGTTTTGAGTGCTCAGTAATCTACATATTAAAAAAATACTAAGATAAGCACTGACATAAAACATGTTCTTACATGAGCAGGGGGGGGACTTCAGTGCTAACATGTTTTTGTGTGGATTCCTTGGCCCCAAAATAAGTGACGGCACTGTCCGTACCTTCGTCAATGCCATGATGCCCCAAAAATACCAAAAAATCAAAGTTTGGTAGACCAAAAATGGGTTATTTTGCTGTTTAACATCCAAAACCCAACCATCTTTTAGTCTAATATTTCACAGGGTTTAAAAATTGAGAAAATAGTACTTAGAATTCTTCGAGACACCAATATTTGATAACTTCGTAGTAAATGAGAGCGTTCCTTGGGATGAGAGCATTTCCTTGTATGGCTAAAGAAGAGAAGATTGATATCAGGGGCTTCCCACAATGCATTGCTTCCAATGGAAAGTTTTGTACATGTAGTCCATGTGAATCGTCAGAGGTGCATATTCTTAAATGCAAGTTTTGATCAGTACCGTTCCCAGAAGTATTGCTACAAAAAACCTCCTTGGAAGCAATGCATTGTTGGGAAAAGCTACTAAATCTTCTCTGCGTTAACGTATGAGCACAGACGTGCGCATTATACCTATCACGCTTTTCAGCTGCAGTGCGTGATGTTTTGACTACACAAGCATTGAAAGTGGTACAGTGTATTCGCTCATGTCGTTACTTCATACTGCGAGCTGGGCAGAGCATAGGGCCATGGACCCTTTTAAAACAGCCGAATGTGAAACAATTTTGGTATTGAGGAGAAAAAAGATAAGTACCCATTCATATGAGTGACTTTATGCTATTGGTGCTCTGGGATCAATACGTAATACCTTCTCCACATTGCAAAATAACTTCAGAAAATTCCTTAACTTATTTAAGTCATCATATCACATGTATTGATCAGCTAATTGTATTTCATTGATTTCAGTTATGGTATTTTGAAACAATTCCCATGAGATCAAGTTAGCAGATCTGTTGTGTTTAGATATGACTGATAGACAGTGCATCGGTACCAAGATCATGAAATGTCATGGAGGTGGTGGGTCTCAAGATTGGAGAATAACACATGAAGTAAGAAGTAGTGTCTGGTCATGTATGTTAATATAAAGACCCCAAACAAGTAACGAAGCATGCTTAAATACGTCCCCATAAGACATTTTCTATCTGTACACACACACAAAAAACATAAATTATATCAATAATCTGTTTTTTCTGCAAATTTTGACACCTTTTCTTGCTCCATTATGATCAATATCGCTAACACAGTGTCCAGGTTACGGAAAATGTTGGTACACATTTTCAAATGTTGCACTGAAGACATTATTACAATACACAACAATGCATTCAGGGGACAAGTGACACACACTTCACACATCAATTCTTTCGAAGATGATCTTTCCTTTATCTCAGGCATCCGGCCCACTGAAATTTGTAAATTTACACGTGGAAAGCTACTCCTATTAATTTAAGTGCTGATTTAATACAGAACATTGGGGTGGGAAACAATATTCACCCAATATATGGTAAGATCCATTAAAAAAAAAAAAACGGGAGAATGCGGGTCTTTCACTGAATGGAAATCAATATGGTATCCCTTTATACAACTTTAAAAAAGGGAGGGAGAGATTTTCTATAATGGGATTTGTTTGTTGGCATATTGATCGCAATGGGGCAAGAAGGGTATCCCACAAATTTACGGAAGTAAACAAAACTATTGATATCATTTATGTTTTCGTGCAAAGACAATGGTTTGTAATGATGGGGTCATTTAAACATGCTGCGTTGCTTTTTTTTGGTCTTTAGTATATCACTACTAGGACTCTTTTGTAAAAGGTCTACATGTTTGTAGAGGAATGGGCCTTTGACTGATTTTAGGTCAAAAGTTCAATTTCACATCTAGACCATTTGCATGTGATTCTCGAAAATTAGGTACTAGGATCACGAAAAACTTGCTCAAGAGATAATCCTCTAAAGGTTCTCCATCGAGTTTGCAAGCGCGAAATGACCTTTGGCCCTTTAATTTGGGACTTTGCAACAAAAAACCCACAGAATAGAGACATTTCTCCTGGCTGAGGGGTTGAAGGTATGAACCACTGTATTTGTGGGCTGCCAGCATAGCTGGCAGGACCACTTAGCAAATCCTTGTGCATATGTGTGTACTAATGTTAGTTTATTACGGCGTTGGCCCACAGTTTATATTATGTGAATATAGGGGTGTGAAAGCGCGAGAACCACAAAATTCTATTTTTTATGCATTTTGGGCCCATAATTCTTCTGCTTCCTGGCAAAGTTAAATATTTTTTTAATGAAAGTTCTTCAAATCTATGCTCCCGGTTTAGACAAACTTTTGTGGTGTTATTGGACTAACTGGGAGCATTTTTCTGTGTCTTTACAGAGAAATACATCCAAAAGTGGACAGTGTTTAAGTGTTAGACAAAGGCCTTCTTCCCAAATCTGCGCAGCATTAGACATCTGCGACGAAAATGCCACCAAATCAGAAATGGAACTTCCAAACCCAGTGATGACGGCTGCTACTAAAAGAGGATAAGATCAGGAGAGTTTATGAAATAGGTGATGACTACTACCATGTTAAGGTGAAACCTCTTAGCCTGTGCTAAGACTCCCAGAGTGCGCTGTGTAATTTTACCAATATTATCCTTTGTATCCGTTTTTGAAGATGGACCTTGTCCTTTAAGCTTCTTAAATGGAATTGCGGACCATCATGGCAATGCTGATTGTGACATGGAACAGTCCATTATAGTGTGTTGGCATGTTAGCGCAGAAACTCTCTGCATGGAAGAAGTCACGAGGCAGAGGATCTTAAAATTGCTTCACGTTTTTGCATCATAGGCAAAATGTTGAGTCTTGGTAGCCTGGTGTCATGAGCCACAACACTTGATTATCTTTATTCATAACTCCAGAAGAGAAGAAGAACAAGCTGTTGCTTAATTATAGGCAGCGTGTGTATGGCCCATTCGACAAACTGCCAAAGAAAAAGTGAATGAAAATGATGGCCACCTGTGGCACCTTGGTCGATTAAGACCAGGTTATACCATGCAGTAAGTTACAGACAATTGATAATTGAAGCAGGAATACAGTGTGAGTCAAAATGATTTGTTCCCAAATATCCTGATTTGTCTTGTTGCAAAAACTTGTGCAAGGCTAGCTATTAAAATTGTAAATTATTCAAAAGACATTTAAATAGCTTTCACAGGAATTTTGAATTTTTTCATTTTGGTTCAGGCAATCAATAATCTGCACTCATTTAAATAAAGAAGGCCCTCAGATTTGCCTTTGTACAAGATTTCTATTGGATTTGGTAATTGAAGTGCACATTTTCAAGTGGGATACCTAAGGTGTGCTTTACATACTCTGGTGGATAAATGGTAATACTGCCCCAATGAGTGTAACACAGGACTATTGGGATTATGCACCAACAAGTGCAATTATATTTGACGTTTAGTAGAATTTTTCAAGGTTGGAATGAACTGTGTTTTTACTAATTAACTAAGGCAAAACAAAAAAAAATATTGAAAAATCCCAGAGAAGATGTAGGAAGAGGAGGTGTATCGCTTCGAGACTCGCTAGATAACCTTGTTTTATCCATTTTAAACCTATTGTAGACGCACTTTAACAATCCCTTGAAGGGCCTTGTCCCGATCTTGCGACGCTCCACACTCGACGAATCGCAATGGTATCGTTAACTGTAAGAACTAACCAGAGCGTGTGTTACAATTGCAACAGTATTCTAAAGTTATTTTCTAACAGCCGTTTTACCCGACTTCCGTGTTTTGCCATCACAGTCCGTATTTACGTGTCTTCGAAGCGATTGTTTACTCCAAAAAGAGAATGAATATTTTCATTGAAAATCCCCATCAAATCTGGCCGAATTTTCGATTATTTATGAACGTTTGAAATAGTGAATTCATAGGCAATTTTGTAGGTATAATTGTGACGATTCGAGAGATTGTCCTGTTTTTTTTTTTCGACCATTTCAAATGTTTCCGATCATTTCCTTTGAATGAAACCCACGTGGAAAATACGATGCATGCACTTTATCCAAATTCAGCGACCATTTCGGTGACAGAAGCGACAAAAGATTTGTAGTGGTATTGTGAATTGGCACTCGTTCGCTATTTATTTTTGCGTTTCGGCTCATCTTGTAAAGCATCGCTTACACAATTTGACCCGGATTCACGTTTTAGGAGCTTTTAAGGCTCATCTCGGCAAAATGTAGTGGCTACGTGTATTTCCGGGGCATTTTTCGAGGCACGAATATGGTACAGTGTATAAGTTTGTGAATTTAACTCGAGATTTATGAGGATTATCAATATTGGGAATATATACTATCTCTATAACCTATTAATGAAAGCATTATGCAAGCTTCTGCGGGTAAAATAAAAATTGTAATATAGAAAAGTTTGTCTGGGAGTCACGAAGTGATCTTGGTGTGTATTTTTCCTTAGTACGTGGTCTCATTAAAACGGGGGTTTTTTTTTTTTTCTATCTCTCCATTTCCTGTTCTGCCCTATTTTTGTCTCGATCCAATGACATTACGGTATATTGGTCTAAAGATTTGAATTGATAACTTCGAATGGAATCAGCTTTTCATCGGGCTGAGCCGCTGTGCGCGGCGTGCAGTGTCTCCCCACAGTCCCCGGCACAGTCCCCATCAAAATTGATCGTACTACCACGCGCGCATTTCGCGGGGCATTTTACACATGCATAACAATTCACTTTCTGCCGATTCTTTGAGCTTCTCGTATCTCCTCATGAATTTATGATAAAATCGTCATCAACAAAATCGGCCATTAGTTTCTGTAGGAGGCGTTCTTATTTTTCCCATATTTTCAGTGGAACGTGAGAACTAATAACTCGAAATGAGCGGGTGGTCAGTGCTGCATGCTGTGGGGTTGTTGTTGACATTGGAACCTATGATGTGCGCAGGCGCCGGCACGACCGTGACCAACGATCTAAGCTTCCGCAGGACTTTGTGACTTAATTCCTAATGGGGTCTTGAAAATCACTAGCGGGAACTCCCGCGGTCGCACAATAGTCTTTGAAGTTGGCCCTGGCGATTAATCTCATCTTCCTTACATCTGCTCTGAAATACACCCACCAAAACCAGGTTTCATTGAAGCGATACCGCTTTAGTTGGCTAAAGGTCAAGGTTCAGAGTTTTTTGGAAACAATTTTCTTTAATGAATGAATATTATGGATTTGTCTTCAATGTGAGAATAAATGCAACAAACAAGAGAGTTCTTTGCTTGTATCTTGTTTTTATGGATCCTGGTTTGTGAATTGCATTGTTAACATGTTTACTCATCTTCTACGGTTTACTGTACTAAATTTGTTCACGCGCCATTTCGGGAGCCCTTACAAAATGAGCCATTAACTGAAAATAAAAGCATAAATCTCAGGATTTTTGACATGGTGATTAAGAAGTAATTAGTTGTTAATATAAAGTATATAATTATTCTAAAAAGATTACACAGATTTTTAATATTTTTATTCATCGGGGAAACAATTCATTTGACTAACAAGTTTATAGATGGGTCTGGGTCATCATCTACACAGTTATGGAAAACAAATTGGCAGATTGCGAATCTTGTTGTACTTTTTTGGGCCGCACCTAGAAAATTCGGCTGATCTGGTTGGCCCACGGCATACACCAGAATATGGATTTGCAAGACCTCAAGTCCTAGTTCAGTATGGAAAATGATCCGTCATTCAGTTCGATTGGCAGTTCACACTGTTCAAGATGGCTGAGAGTAATTAAGAGCATCTTAATAGTGTTGTATGTTTCAGTCACGTAAAGGTTCAAAACATGTGTGGTAGGCAACAATTATGCGGCATTGTGCGTCTGCACGTGAAAGACCCATTTTCTAGATGTCCATGCCACAAGCGAAGCGAAGTGGTGACACAACTAATCATGTAAGAGTTCATGCCATATTCCCAGATGCTGCATGCTGATAACAAATGAACACCATGTATAATACAGGATTTTATATCCTTATGCATATTTGCTATTTGATTTGCTGCAGTCATATCGGCCCCCGCATGCCACCCACCAACCCCGGGGTTGTTTAAACCGTGGAACATGGCTATATAATATTACGTAGTGTGGCCAAGTCAGGGTGACCCCCAAAAAAAAGACACAAGACGATGTCAATATATTGACCCATAGTCGTTTTTTGGTAACCCTATAGCATGGCTTGGTAATGGATGCAAGTTTCCAGATTCATAGAAATACTACAACAAGGAGCATGGTTATGAGTGGTATGATCATGGTGGGGAAATTTTCTTTATGACAGCTCCTTATGTTGCAAAATTTAGGGGATACGGCTCGTTATTACAAATTGTAGGAACATTTAAATAAAGCATGGAAGGCAACCACATAATTGTATACTACAAAACTTGCAGTGTACAGATTCGTCTTAAAATTACACCATGCATTCAAACTACAAACATGATTGTCAAAAATTTACAAGACGTAAAGCGACACTGGCACATTTGAAAAATAGTGCGCCCTCAAGATTTGTCAAAATTGATATTTTTGCATATGGGTGTAAAGCTTTTATATAAATTAGCCCTCACCTGAAACGATAGACCAAATCAGCGTTCCGCATGAAGTAAACAGAACGATTTTAATTAAGTCGCCTGGCGACTATTAATTCAGCGAAACGGCATATGGCGTTTACGAAGAAAATGCACGCACCATTGCATTCTTTCTCCAGCATGCACCCTGTTTGACAGATCTGTGACCTTTGTGGTTTAATGTCAGTGAGTACGAGTCTAGATATTCATGTTAATATAGTCACATTTGTGATTTTCAAAGTTATGGAAAAGTAGCCTAACAACTTACCTGGATGTATTTAACCTCTTATTAAGTCCCTATCGGTTTTTGAGGTATGTTATTTTATGGGTGTAAAAATATTCTCTATTCTTTCTCAATGGCAAATTGAAGATATTTCATATTTTTGGACGGATTGGCATAGCAAAATCCGGCTTATGAAACGGCAATGTCTGGATGTATTTAAGGATGTATGTTATGGTGTATAAGGACTATAAGTGTGTGTGTGTTCTGAGACACACAAAAGGTTAAACATTTGCCCTAATTTTTTCCAGATGAGATAGATACCAAAACGTAGGAGATGTAGGAGGACACAAGCCTATTAAACCATTGAATCCATCCCCCAGGGTCTTCCTGGGTGTTGACAGGGGGGGGGACATGTCAAAAAGTTAACATCTTCACAAAAAAAGTCAAACATTTTGCCATAACTTTTTTCCAGAGGAGCTAGAATACCCAAACGTAGATATATTGTAGTGAGGGCACAAGCCCTGACTAACCAGTAATACATTCCCCCAGGGTCTTCCACTGGGTTGACCAGGGTGGGGTGGGGACATGTCAAAAAAAGGTCAACATGTCCCAAAAAAGTTCTAGAGAGTTAGAGTAGCCAATACTTCAATATAATTTTAGTCTATAGACCGAAAGTGTTAGGATAGTGCCTTGGATAAGCTCCTAGGGGACAGCCCCTAAACTGCCCAATATGGAGTTTGTGAGGTTTGGGTCCAACAGTCTTCACTTAGCTTCAAGTGCCTTCCACGCAGGCAGACTGGCTTATGGACTTTTTTGGTCTCCACCTTCTTGCTTCAAGTATAGACTATACATACACAATGTACACCCATATTATTCAACACCCCAGAGCTGCACATACCCATGGGAGAAAAAGCAATCCGTCCATACCGCCATTGGCGGTTTACAGATTTTTGAAAATGTGCCAGTGCCGCTTTAATCTCTTTTGTAACAAAAAATCCAAACAAACAAAGTGACATGCAACTCTATGAAAGTGTTGTAATTCCCAAAGCTTGTTATACAGGGTGTCTCAGAAAGATTGTTACCCTCCAGAAAGGCACTTCATGCTTACTTAACCAATTTTATCCTTCTTTTAGCTTTAAATTATGAAAATATGTACTTTTATTAACATGCGGTGAAAATGAGAAAGAAAACTGTGAGAAAATAACCAAACAATAACTATTTCCCTAAAAATGATGCAAAGCTATTTTGAAGCATTTTTTTGTGGGCCGCCAGCTATAGCTGGCAGGACCACTTAGCAATCCGTTGTGCGTGTGTGTGTGGATGTGCGTGTCACTTAAGTTTTTTTTAAATTGACCTCAATTGAAAAGTTGAACCAAACTTCTGTCATAGGTGCACCATAAGATACCTCATATGTTGATGAGGTCAAAGGTCATGTGCCAAGGTCAAAGGTCATGTCAAGTTGAAAAATAGGCTAAAAATGTAAAATTGACCACAATTGAAAAGTTGAATTTCAATTGGAACCAAACTTGTGTCATAGGTGCACAATAGATCCCTCATATATTGATGAGGTCAAAGGTCCTGTGCCAAGGTCAAAGGTCATGGAGTGGCCCACACCTTATATTCTTTGAATATAGTGAGCGCGAAAGCCGAGCACCACAAAATTCTAGTTAATGATGGTCTCACTCTGTGAATGTATGATTAATGACAGGTGCTCAATTCTATACCACCCATTTCATCTACCTCAAGAATCATTGTGAAATGTTTGAATATTTGAAAATGCAACTCAGATTCAGGATTTCTGTGACAAATGTATTAACAATAATGAGGCTGTAATTTCTGCACAAATAACATGCAACACGATGGCAGATGAGTCACATGTTGGTTATATTCATTTTAAAGTTTTTGTGTCATTTTGACTACACCGCATAATTGCTGTCTGCATTATTCATCTATTATCCAGTAATGGATGAACAGAGCTGTGATCTAAACCAATCAAACTTCTTGTTAACATAATAAACCACATCCACTGAATAAGAATGAGGTATCTAATTTGATTCATTTTAGGGCATGCCACCACCAATTTAAGACTTATGTGTGGCCACTACTTGTTAGGTAATACATATATCTCTGTTGACTGTGTGAATTGGGATGATCATTGTATCCTGCATTGCGATTCATGATTGGACCATGTCCCAATAATTTTAGAAAGGCGCGGGCGCCCCTTGGAAAAAAGTATGCCACCCCTTGTAATATGCAATGGTGCCCTTATATGATGTTGTAACTTGTGACTTGGATGAAAATTGTTGTCAACCCTGCATGCCTCTGGTGTAATTCCAGTATGGGTTGTTCGCATAAGGCTCAGCTACATTGTAAATACTCTTCTGCCTTCAGGATGAATTTGAAAATCATAATCCTTCTCTTTTTAAAGCATTTGTATGCATAAAACACACACTTTGTGCTTTTAAGCACAAATATGGAGTAAGTAATTAAAATTGCTTATCGTTTTTGAAATGCTATCTCCTTATTTATCATCAGAACAAAAGTTGGTAATATTATCTGGGTTTCCATTAGTAACACTGTAATGCCACGAAAACAATGCAAAAATGTAAGTGTACATTTAATAATTATGTACTGAATAGTTTTTTTAATCTGTTTGATTTAGTCAGTAATCTTCCTTGAGGCAGTGAAGTCAATGCATTCGAACAAATGCTCTGTGTGTGGCACATTTCCCCAATTCAGATTTTAATGCTGGTGACCACTGCAAACACCTGAC
Organism: Ophioderma brevispina; assembly: GCA_023653785.1. NCBI lineage: Eukaryota > Metazoa > Echinodermata > Ophiuroidea > Amphilepidida > Ophiodermatidae > Ophioderma > Ophioderma brevispina. The sequence goes on along the minus strand of JAMKCH010031798.1, from coordinate 113,146 downwards.
GTCCCTGCCCCAGGAAGGTAAAATTGCTATAGGAATTAGAGTGCTTGTTCCGATCGGCTTTGGGATCCCCCTGATTTAACCGTAAGTAGTATCAATTTTTGATATCAGAGAGGCCGCATTTTTCTCATTCCCGTTCACACGGCATAGTATTCTGCTTGTGCTGTTTGGTTTTTTTCTTCGTTTTTCGTTTCTCCGTCTCCATACCATCGCCTTTTTCTGCCAAACGGCTGGGTCGAATATTTACCCAAATTGGTCAGAAGGAACCACTGACCCACGGTTGCACCAGGGTGTACTCAGTTTTGACCGTTGACCTCTTGTAGGGTCAATAGAGGTCACAACCAAAAAATCTTTTGAAGCCTACTCTACAGATTAGGTGTTCTACTCTGAGGTTCTGCATGAGCATCGGCTTTGGTCAGTGTATACAGCTTGTTCCACAGAATTAATATCGAACTCATTAACATCAAAATGGCGGCATTATCTATTAATATGTCAAAATGCTATATCTCAAAATCGATACAACCTGGATATGTGAATCTGTTCAAAAGTTGCGGATAATGTCCGAGAGACTCGTGACAGAATTAAAAAATTGGTCCCCAGGGTCACGTGCAAGATAGGCAAATGGACTAATTAAGATCCAAAATTGCTATAACTTCATCAACCCAAGTAGATATTTTGTCAAATTTTTCACAAGAACCACTGGAAAAAATATATTACATAGGTACACAATCTTGGGTTCAAATGTCAAAATAGGGTCATCTAGGGGTCAAATATAAGAAGCTTAATTGACCTACATAGCTATGTCATCTTTTAGGCATCAATGAAAAGTGAAAGAGTCCCACATTGGACCCCGTTTTCTGTGAGCCATCGTTAAGGGGTCCAAAGGTCAAAATGAAACTCCGGGCATAGTATCCTGGACCGCTAACTTCTCATTGTCATCCTGAAATTTCAGCTGTTAAATCCAATTTCTTTGTCAAGATACCAATACAAACTACTGTTTTAGTGGTTAAACCATCATTATTAGCACATTAAGAATAGGGTGTTTTGCACTATGCATTATAGCGTCGATCATCAAAACCACAAGTTCTTTTCCCACTGTACTTGATGTTCAGTGTTTACAAGTGTCAGGCTCTCATCTCAAGTAGAGAACATTATAGACAAAATCGAACAAGCCACCTTTAATCCATTCTTGAGATTTTATGTACACCAATGATATCAAACTTATAAGATTTGTGAGGATTGTAACTTGCAAGGTCATCCTGACTTTAAATATTATGTAGCTACAATCCCCCAGTCACATGATTTACTTTTTGCTAGTACAATTTGGCAATGACCTTGATAGATACCTAAGATATGTTTTACTGACACTAATTGAAAGCCCCAGAAAGCAGTTGCTGAACACTGCAAAAGCCATGATTTACCATGACTTCAGAGGTTGTCCCAAGTAATAGCAATGGCAGATGGTCCAATGTACTTTCCATAACAGGGTTAAAAATGCAAAGGCTTGGATTGCTGGAAAAAAGGTAACCAAAGTGAATTGTCTTTTCATAAGGATAAAAGGATATTTACGTACTACTACATGTATGGTTATGAACGATATAAGACAAAAATCGTCAGGGTCATCACCAATTAAATCTTAATATTGCTCTGGTGTTTAATACCTTTTATCAGAATCCAAGTTTTTTTTCATTTTGACGCCTGTATTAGGGATTTAGCCCCTCTGGATTCGACCCACACACAAGAGGGCATCCTCGACTAAATTTGTTCATTAACTTTCATAGAAGACAATGTCGTAGTGCGATAGCTGCTATTTGTCAGAAATTTCAATCAAACATACTATTATGCCAAGATTTAGAGTCCAGTGCCTTGAATGGTTCTCCAGGCGACGCAGTCACCTGAAGAACTTTCAGAGTGCGTCGCTGAAGTACATTTCAGAAGCCACTGATGCAAGTAATAATAAATTGAAAGTTATCCTAATCCATGGCACCCACAGACATATCACTTGGCAGCTTATACACTTATGACTTGCCCATGACAATAAAGTATTATATGGAACATTGATGTTATGCTGCTTTCTAAATTAGTTAGAGCAGCTATTGAACTTTGTATTTTACCCAAGAACTTTTTTCTTGCACCATTTGCCAGCAAGCATGCCAATTCCAGCTTTTGCTTTGTAAAAAATTGTATTCTTTATATACTCGAGTAAATATTTAAGACGTCTTGTATTATGAGTCATGTTTTCTTCTTCTTTCAAACCGACTTCCGGTTGATTTCAAAATGCTGTCCTGAGTTGGGCCACTAGACCTTTTGCAAGTAAACATTGGAAATGCTCAGAGCAATACACTAAGCCACCTTGACGCTTATCAGGTCATCATGTTTAGTAAACTGTGATTAAAAAGGTGCCATTTCCAGCCCTGTATTTGGTCCAAAGTGACTGTTGACCCAAGCTTCATATGCAGTGTACTTACTTTATTTTGTCAGTGTTCTTTATAGTTTGTAATACTGCGCTTACTCTTACGAGAAATGGGGACAACTTGAAATCAATGCACGCGCGCTGAGATTTGTTGATGCGTCTGCTGAGCTCGTGCATTGGACAAGCATCAAAATTCACGCAATTTCATTGATTTGCCCCATTTTTGAGCAAAAAGTAAATGGGCAGTTATTAACCTAATTCATACAAGATAGCACAAAAGAATTTTGCCGTATTAGTAAAAGAGAGTTTTAAATGGCATTTATCATAGAAAATCCCCCACTGAGAAAATAAATCATCCTGCACGATGCACACGCATCGAACGCACCTTATGCAGTACATGGAGTGCAACGGACATTTTCAATCCGCTCGCGCTACATTCGCGTACATTTGTTAACACTTCCCTGATTTGCTGCTCTATATGCGTAAATACACAGAGTATATGAATAGTAGTCAGTATGGTCATTTTGGCCAAATTTTAAGAAATCCTTCTACAATAGCGTGCCACATGCTAGTTCCAAATTGCTCCTCTGACACACTCATGAACTTAGATTTCAGATTTATGCACATGCAGATGTATTAGAGACAATGCCTAACTTTCCACATCTGGCTTATGTGGAAAGTTAGGCATTTTTTTCTCTTATGCATCTGCACCTACACAAATCCAAAATCTAAAGGTTGTTAATCTTTAAAGATGTATGTTTTGTTAAATTAAAGCCTCATTCACTAGTCACATTAGTAGGTATTCCAAAAGAATTCTGGCACTATTTGTCAACTAAATTGTATAAAAATTGATATATAATTTATATACCTGTATGTATATTTTGTAAGATGTATATTCCTTGTGGTGCTATACATAGTACTTACTATGTAGCTTCTAGCTCATACAACTAAATGCAGGATGTATTTATCATTTTAAGTCGACCCTTATGTTAAAAGTATATTTATGTATAAGATTTTGTCTCCGAGCACAGCTGTTTGAAAGTCTGGATCTGGATCAATTTATCCTCCAGTTTCTGCATCACACTTAGAGAATAAAAGAAGAGATTTTTTGTTTTGGCCATCTTACGATGGTGTCATAATGGATAGGCATCCAATATTTTGAGTGGTGGATGCTGGCGCAGCCGGTATCCACCACGATAACATATTGGATGCCCATCCATTATGACACCATCTAAGATGGCCAAAACAAAAAATCTCATCTTTTATTCTCATTCTTATTTAGTATTGTATAATGTTTGCTTTTATCGATATAATTTATTTGTCAAAAATATTCTTACATCATTCCTTTTTTATTCATTTAAATAATTGCACCCCTCTTGAAAACAACGTTTCAATCCAAGGAACCAAAGCCATCGCGCGGTGATCGTCACGCTGCGTAAATTGCATTTGTGTACCAACGCGACATGCACGACGCATTATAAACGCGCCGTTTGCGCGTGTCATATATTCGACTACACCGCGTAATTGCTGCACGCACTATCCATCTATTACCCAGTAATGGATGGGCGGAGCTTTGATCTAAACCAAACAAATTTCTTGTTAACATGATAACCCACGCCCACTGAATAAGAATAGAGCATTTGACATGACCAGACCTTAGCTTGAAGTCTAATTAATTATGACAAAATGAAAACAAAAACAAAAAAATATCAATGGTGACAAAGTTTTGACAACTGATTTGGATTATTATTTTATTCCACTAACTACATCCTGTGTAAATGTGGCAAAATTGCATTGATGGCAATATGATTTTTTTTAAATCTAGTTTTTACACATCTTTGTATGGGAAAATTGATATAGATGTGCTATAACATACAAATCCTGACCTTTGTAGGCCTATATTGCAAGATTCCTGCAATAGATTTTTGGAGAGATAATAGCTCTTGCATGTATCTACTTATATCCAGGGTTTGAAAAATGTAAATTTCTTGACAAGGTAGTTGCATTTCTCACAGATTTCCCTCAATATAGTATGTATAAATTAACCTCCAAATGGCCAAGTAAATGGTCAAGTTTCCCAAATCAGTTGTCAAAAATGGGGTTGCACTCACTCGCCCCTGCTTAAAATTGTAAAAATAAGAGAAAATTTTTATGGAGTCGATCGAACAGTTGTGTGAGGTAGCAATGCTAAATTATCTACTGCATTTGGTAAAGATTGCTATGCTAAATCATAGACATTTACGTAAAATAATTGCAATGAGATAACGAGTTTGGAAACTTATTATAAGAAATTGATTGTTGCGCCGACATGATTTTTCTGAAAATTAATTTACACGCACATCTATAGAGAATGAGCATAGAGGGCGCTCTAACATACACAACCTGGTAGAACCTATAGCAAGATTCTCGCAATGATATTTGTAAATTTTTTACAGGGTAAAGCTGCTGCCTGCCCCTATTATATCAGTTGTCAGGAGTTGTGTTGCCACTGCTTATAAAATTGTTCTAAAATAGAGGCACTTTGTACAGGGTTAAACAGCTGGAAAATTGATGAGAGGACTGTGTCTTCAATGAGCTTAGAGACTCTTTTGAGCACCCAGCTGTTAATAATAAGCAATTTTCAAATTCCTTTTTGGGCCTCAGTAGATTGGATCATGTCAGTGGAGTGGTTAGATAAAATATCGAGCAGTATGTAATAGTTTGTAATTGTAAAAAAGTAGTTTCCACAAAAGGTAAATTCAAGCGACAACTCTCCTATCAGGGTAGTTAGTAGTTCAAAATTGGGGTTGCTGCAGGGATATATTCTTTTATGTAGTAATTCCTTAAAATATATGGTATATATGTCAAGATTTGCCAATAAATTCATGAAAAAGAAATCATAAGGAAATAGTCAAGATTTTTGTCAAGGTAGTTGTTACATTCATAAAATATAGGTACATAACATCACGAATTCCGAAAAAAATAATACATTTGATGTAAAATTAACAAAAAAAAAAGAGGCTTTAATTTTGGTTTTTTTTGACATACGAAGAAAAGGGCGGATTTTTCGCCACGGCTTCATGGATCAAAAGCGCCCAATTTTGCTATCATCGTGACGTCAAAGTGATGACCAAAAACATTTGTGACTCGAATGGTTATTGCTGACACTGTAATATTGATGGATTAATGAAAGTAATAATAAAATTTGAAATAGTTACAGAATGACATATTTGTTTCATTTTGTTGTGTTTAATAATTAAGTGGCAACCACTGCGATATGATGGTAACAACGAACGTAAAATTATGGATGGCATCACTTTGACGTCACCATTGGCCTGCGATGTGGAAAATTTTTTTGGGTCGGAATCGTTTTAGGTAAGTGATTGGGCGGGAAAAATTAAAAGGGCAAAATACTCACCAAATGTGACAATTTTCAACGTATTTTGAGTTTATATGTAATCTATGTTACTTAAAACTTTCCATCCATACCAAATTTCCAAATATCAGAATCATGAATATTCCTTTAAATGATAGCTGTGTTGTTTTACTGTTAATACAATGACAATTTGGCAAAATAAAACAAATTTGCTTGAATAGTTATGGATATTCCAATAACTTCATTACAGTGGCATTCGACCGGGGGGGGGGATAAGTTGCCCCCTTACTTAACTCGAAAAAGCGGGGACGATATGGACAAGATATGCATTTTCATCCACCTTTTTCTTGAATTTCGGGCAAAATTAAAGTTAATTAGTCAATTTTCGCCCACTGACGTGCGCATTTTGCTCTAATTCCAAGACTAATTGGAGCAAATCCCAGGACGATTTACAAATTTCCCCCTTGGCGGGACGACTTGGAAATTTGCCCCCTCAGGATCGACTGCCTTGGTACAATACTGCCTTCATATGAAAGAAACTGTTCAGTGGGGCTTTGAGACTGATAAAATAAGGAGTATTTCATTAATATGATAATATCTTTTAATGGATCATTGACACAAAGTTTGTCTTATAATAAACAAATATTTTTAAAAAAATGTTTAATTAGGGAAATACAAGAAGTACAAAATCAAGAGAAAATTATTTTTATATCAATGTGTGTGCCCACTTGAATGCATGTCAGTTTTATAAATAGCCAGGACTGGTAGCCCTACAATTCATGCCATCTCTCTGGACGATTTATCTTAGTTTATTTTGAAAAACTGAGTGTGAGGTGAATACGGCCACCCCCGTTAACGGAACAAAACCGGATTTAAAACTTTGGCCTAACTAAAAAAGGGCAAAACATTGTATCGCGTTCTGTCAAAAAAAACCCTTCACTCTCGGGGCCCCTGAACAGGATTTCATAGCAAACCATAGAAAAAGTGTGCTGTTAGATACACAGGTGGTTGGCGGCCAAGTCTCATTCATTATAGTAATTCACCAAAAATGTCAAAGAAATTACAGTAATTTTACAGAGTGCAAACCACAAACTAATTTGGGTGCTTTGATGTGGGACGGTCATGGGTGTTCCCATGACCTACATACGACCTCGTCCTCGTTCTTTAATACAAAAAAATTCAGAAATAACCCTTCCAGTGGAGTTGATTCTTCAACTCCAATGGTTTGGAATAAGAAAATATTCCTTGACAACATATAAAAAATTTACGTGTTAAACCAATGGCGACTTCTGTAATTGGGATTTCTTGCCGCCCTCCCCTGTAAAAACAGTTAGGGCCCAAAACATGCAAGACTAAACTTTGTATGCTTTTAAACTCCTGAATGTGTATTCATAGCAAGCCATAGATGAACCCTCATACTTGAAATATTAGTGTAAACATGTTGAGGGGATAAAAAAATTGCAAAGTTTTGACAGCAGTGATGATTGTCTGTTACAATTTGCATGATACACTCTCTGTTGAGTCCAAGTGATAGTAATGTCAGCCCTAGAGTATTGCCAATTGGTCACCTGTGCTCCATCCCATCACACATGTGAGATTCTGGTCCGATATTATGGTCCAGGACCATAAGCAGTTAAATGAGCTCATAAGGCAGCTATTCACTATTTTCTACTTCAATTGCCAACTCTGATGTTTTCATTGCAATCTCTAACCCCAAGATAAAACAATAATGAAGTAAATTTTTTACGCCTGAAGTGGGAATTGAACCCACGATTTTCGGATTACAAGACGAGCGCCCATAGACACGCTACACAATCCGAGCCTGCAGAACATCGCACTAACCCTAAGATAAAACAATAATGAAGTAAAAATTTACGCCTGGAGTGGGAATTGATCCCACGATTTTCGGATTACAAGACGAATGCCCACGGATGCATGCTACACAATCCCAGCCGGCAGAACATCGCTCTTTTGTAATACTTAAATAAATACATTAACGGAATAAATAAAGCACACATATAATCTTGTATAGCGCTGCTATGAGACTAGTTCAAAATATATGAGTCAGGTACCTATCTTCGGGCCAAAATCTTACTTTAGCCATCCCATCTCTGTACAGTGGCAATCAGTGGCTGAACCAATAACCTACACATGCTGACTTGAAGTGTTTGCATTTTTACACATGTTCACAAAGATGGTGTATTGAGCCGTGCATAAAAGCTGCAGTGGGGTGAGACATTACTGAACAGAAATAGAGAAATGCAATGTGGACTGAAAATCTGAAGGTCCATTTATACTTCACTGCACTGCATTGAAAGCGGATGAAAACCATCTGACTCAGCACAGCAGCAACAGTTCAAATTGCATTATACTGCTTCTGTGTTGTGTCATAGATGGTTTTCATCCATTTTCACTGCTCTGCAGTGCAGTCAAGTATGAATGGACCTTAATTTACAGTGCTGCTGCAGCATTCGTGCTCTTTGTCATTTTGTCACAGCAATTGTGTCTTTGTAAGCACCTTAAAGGGACACAATGGCATAGAAAAATATTCAAAACATAATGAAATGGACCCTTACTGAAAGCACTTCCACAAATTTCAAACAATTTGGGTATTTATGTTTTCCAAAAATAGGAGTAGCTAATATTATTTTCTTTGTAAGCTTCACTTCTCTGCCACAGACAGCCAAGGATGCTGACATTACTGCCAGCATTTTATCAAACTTAGGTTGTTCCTGTACAAAATAATCAATATAGACATGTATAGAGTTGAATGGATTTATGGGCTTTATTCCGTATAGAGTTGATTGATTTCTTTCATCCAAGTCTTACACCAAAGATACACCAAACTTGGAAAAGCCTGCAGTCATCAGCTCATAGACCACATGTCCCTTTAACCCTTAAGGTGTGTTCATACTTCATCAGCAGACATCTGCAGATGCTAGCCTTTCAAACATGCTTTTTACATAACGTGTATGCTTATCCATCAGGCGCGCAAAGCATGTTAAAAAAGACTATAGTAGATTCAACCCATCGTGTCATCACCGGAGAGAAAAGTTTTGGACATCATCGATTAGTTGGGAGAGGAGGCAGAATATGTGTCCGATTCACCTGTTCATGAATGACTAAGATAATCTGGCCTTTCATGTTACGTAGAGAATGCAAAGACTTTTGTGTTCCTCCGTTTCCAAAGCCCACGGGCGCTTCAAAAAGTCCAGTTCAGTTAGCATCGACTCACTGTACATTGATTGAATAGCTTTTAAGCAAATACGATTAGTCAGAATGTATTGAGAGTTAATGTTACCTATAAATGGTTTACGATGATATAATGAATGATTTCTTAAGCAGAGAATTGATTTTCTCTGCTATCTTACTACATGTGTGAATAGATTTGCGTGGATTTAATCCATCTACTGCACATCCCCTCATTCAATGGCAATACACTTAGGAAAAGTACTAGAGGGACACGATGAGTTGAATCATATATATCAGCTGACGTTTGCCAATGAATTATGAACACACCTTTAATCTGCCACAAGTTAGCCTTCGATGTTGACAATGAGACATTTTCAATGTAAACAAAACATTTCTGTATTCAGAATTGCAATTGTAAAATCAAACTATGCGCTAAATACTTTTTGACTAGTAGAATTGAATTATACATTTATAATCAAAATTCATCATTTTGTTAAAAAGCAGGTGGAAAAAAGGGTGTGATTTCTGTGATATTGAATTCAATAATTAATGTTGTCAATGTGGATAGAAAATTATCAGATTGAATTTTTGAAATATATTTCTTATTAAAATATATTGTGTGAACGTGTCCTGATTTCAGTGTAGCTTGTAAGCTTAGCAGTGAAGAGCTATTGAATTATAGCTTTGCTTTTTGTTTGCAAAAGAAAATAAGCTCACTGCATGCACCCATAGTTTACAAGTTTTATTTCTTTTAGTGATGGTATAAAGTATGTAATCCAAATGGTTGATTTTGAGTGAGTGGGTTTAATTTGCTTTGCAAAGTACACTTAGGGATTGACAATCTGTTCAGAGTGGTTCATCACAAATCAACAAACGATGCATCCAGTATGTTGTTCGTCGGCAAGAATTGCAGAAATAACATAGAATTGCAGAAGGCACTTAGGGGGAATTGCAGAAGGCAAATAGAATCTGCAGAGGAACAAGGAGTACTCTGGTTGAGGTCTGATGTATCTGTGTGTCTGGTCAAAATGTAACCCCTAAATATTGAATGCCGTATGAGTTCAGTAAGGGGCTACGATGATGTAAGCTGGTGGAAAGGAGGGGGCCGGGTTGGGGTGGACATGTTGGTGACCTCAGCTGACCTTGGTGACCATGTGACCTTTGGCCAGTTCAAATATGATAACCCTTGTCCCGCAAGGCTCTTGGTGCAAGTTATCTGGAGTTCTGTAAGGCGTATCATGATTTGTAACTTGGTGCGGAAAAGCGGGGTTATTGTTAAAGAGTTCTCGACCTAATTAGAGTTGGGCATATTTCGGGCAAATACATATGGAAATGAGCTATTAATAGCAAAACTAAGCTTAATCGCTATATTTTTTGAAACCGGTACATCGGATATGTAAAATTCCTTCATTTCACGGAAACCCATTATGGTGCGCACTTCTTTGCAATTTGAAGTTCCTGAGACATGCGGCTTAGGTATGAAATGAGCTAATTATATATGCATAATTGCTGTATCGCTAAACCGGTTCATCGGATAGGCAAAATTCCTTTGATACATGGAAAAACGTACATAGACAATACATCTGGGTGTGTGTGATGGAGGGGGAAGGGTGGGTCGGGGTGTTGGGGAGGGGCGAAGGGTGGGGTGTTGGGGAGGGGGAGGTGTTGGGGAGGGGGAGGGTGTTGGGGAGCGGGAGGGTGTTGGGGAGGGGGAAGGGTGGGGGTGTTGGGGAAGGGGGGGGTTAGTGGTTGGGGTGGGGTGCTTTGGGGAGAGGTGGGATGACATGGGGAGGTGGCGGGTGGTGGCGTCAGGGTGGGGTGGCATTGGGGAGGGGTTGGGTTGTGTGCGTCGGCGTGGGGTCGGGTTGTGTGCGTCGGGGTGGGATGAATTGGGAAAGGTGGGATGTGTGGCGATGGGGGGGGTGGGGTGGTGGGTGGGGTGACATCTGTGACCTTGGTGACCTGTGTGACCCTTGGTGAACAAACATGCAACCTTGGTGACAAACAGCACTTGGTGAACCCCATGTACTTGGGACCTCTGGTTCCTTAGTGACATCATGTGACCTTGGTGACCTCATGTGACCTTGGTGACCCCATGTGTGGACCTCAGGTGACCTTATGGGACATTGGTTACTCATATGACCTCATGTGGACCTTATGTGAACCTCATGTGACCTTGGGGACTCAGTGTGACCTGTTGCCCCCATTTGCACAATAGGGCTGTCGGGAAGGGGTCAGTGTGGGTGTGTCAGGGAGGGGGCGGGGTGGGGTGCATGGGAGAAGGGTGGGTGACCTCATGGGCACCAGGTTGGGTGACCTCATGGACCATGTGAACCCATGTGCCCTTTGCGACCCATGTGACCTTGGTGACTATTTCCCTTCGACCCCATTCACAAACCGCGAGGCAGACGACACTACGGTCAACGACCGCGCCGTATTTTTATAAATACGGCTGGACGGCATCGGTTTGCAGAGTTGTTTTGGATTTGTGGTTGAACATAGAGGAAAACATATAGCGGAACATAATTATTCTCACTATAGGACTTAATATAAAATGTTTCCAGTTCACGGAAATCGTCCTCGTTAAAAATTTGTGCAAAATCTAATGCAAAACATAGTTTTGAACAAGTTTTTGTCACTTGCAGTTTGCAAACCTGGTGTCATCCTGTGTTGTATTCAGAGTTCCAACATGACAAAAAGGGCCTCGAACTTAAGCGTACCGTGTGTAAACTCACTTATGTGAACCACTGCGTCCGGGTGTTACACGCAAAATTTGCATATCATATGTGGCTGTGGTAAACAATATCAACAATGGTACGCTCCTGTACAAAGGAGAAATACGGGAGTTTTGAATTAGTGGTTATGGTTGTTAGTTTAGGACATAACCCTTATAGGGATTGAGGGGGGATCTTTCTAATTGTCATTTTAAAGCAACCAAACTAGATAGATGGCTCCCGTCAACACTTTCAAACAAGGTTATAGCTTTTGGAAAGAGGGCAGGGCTTGAAAAATGAGGGAAATTATGGGTTAGAACAGACAAGGTTAAACAACTTTTGAAAATCACCTGAAATTGGCAACATTTCTGCCCTGAAAAGACACCATCATGAGACAAAACAAAATCGAAAAAATTAATATTCCATTACTGAAAAACAGGGTTAATACTGAAAAAACAAAGTGAGTTTGAAGAAAAAGGGGAGAATTTGTGAGTAAAAACATACCCCTTCAAAATGGTCGAACTACTTCTGTAACCCATCCCCGATAGGTCAAAAATTTTGAGGGACAACCAAGGGGCATTCCGATTGGGTAAAGAGTGTGTTTTGGCATAGAATATGTGCATGCAAGACTACGCAGTACAAGCCTCATGCTTATCTGGTTATCACTAACTGGAAGATGCCTATTTTAGACAAGTTTCCCTGAATTTAAGGACTATTTTAAAATAAAAATGTGTTCTAAAAGCAGCCATTGGTTAGAAGAGGGTTTTCCGAATGAAGGTGATTAGATCGATTTTGGGTCAATTTAAGTAGTATTTAACCAATAAACCTTGGAGGGACCTAAACTACACTTTTGCCCACCTAGTCTTGACAACAGATTTTCTATATTCTCAACAGACTGCATATTTTCTCTGGCAATTGCTGGCACAAAAATATTTCGGCATGTTTTTCGTTCAGTATTATGCCAAAGTCTGATAATTTTGAAAGTTTCCAAAATCTACATTTTGTTACCACAACCTTGCTTTTCATGTAACACCTCGCTTCTAAACAATTGTACAAAAATGGCTAAGATCGATCACTTGAAGACACAACACTCCTTCGCCAAAACTTGCCCTTTTTGGAGTTATACTCGATTCATCTGATATGTGACCCCGTACCATTCTTTTGGAGGTGAAAAATTCAATGAGGCGAAGAGACTTCTGTTAATCATGTTATTGAGAGCAATGTTTAGCCTTGAAATACATTATAGTGCGTTTCCATACACGAATGAAATTGTATTTAGTGGCAGGTGATAGAGTTAAATGACCGGAGTGGTCCTCCAAGATAATCCGCTGTGGCACGTGCATTTGAATTCATTTTCCCGGTAGAGCCCCTCTCTGAGTTATTGGAATAGGTCCAAACTCCAGGGGGACGAACGTCACAGCTGTTTGAAAGTCTCATTTATTATAACAAAACAAGAATAAAACAAAAGAGTAATACAACTGGCGACACACTTTAGACAACTAATTTGGAGTATTTATGCCACTAACTACATTCTCTGTAAATTTGATGAAATTTCACTGCGGGCAAATGTGATTTGTCATAAAATCTAGTTTTACGCGTCTTTCTCTATGGGAATGGGCATATAGAGGGCACTCTAACTCAACTTACACCTTTGTAGGCCTATATGGCAAGATTCCCGCAATGGATTTTGATGATTTTTGCGGAGGTAATAGCTCTTGCATGTCCCTACTTATATCAGTTGTCAAATCGTGTCGCCATTGCTTAAAATTGCTCTAAAAATAAGAGACGATTTGCATGGGCTCAAACAGCTGTGACGTATCAATGCGAATCGAGTATAATAATGGTCACTGTGTAGTACAATGCAAGAATCCATGTGTATTGATTTTAAACGGGGTTTCCACCTGAATGAGCGAGCAATATTGATTCATGGTCAACGTGGTAGTGTGACCATTGAAAACTCCATAAATTGCAAGTTTTGGTGAAGGAGTTTTTGCATCTTTTGGGTCTGTAATCTTAGCCGTTTTTGCACAATTGTTCACAAGCGAGGTATAACATGAAAGAGAAAGGCCATGACATTAAAATGGCACTCGACTTATTTCAGGTAATGATGTGCAGCCCCACCATGGGGGTTTGGGAAAGGCATGAAATTGTGAACAGCTTGGGAACTGATTTTGTCTCTCAAAGTAGGGCCTTGGGAACTGAAATTTTGAGAAATATACAGGCTTTTGAACTGAAATTTGGCAAAAATTTAGCGTCTGAGGAAAAAATTTCCTGAACGGGACCCTTAAGAACTGAATCATGTTTCAACTGGGACCCTTAAGAACTGCTAGACAGGTGCGAAATGGTGGTGGTGGGGGGGGGGGGGCTTTAAGGGCCACACACACCCGTACACCTTTCCTTTGTCAATGCCCCACCCCCATGACAAACTGCAGTTCTTCCATCAATAAGATAAGATGACCTTGTCTGCCATCAGATAAGCACCATGCCCAGCAAATACTGACATTTTTGTTGGCCACCACATTGTTGTTTCTCATTGCCAGGCAGGTCACCAGCACTTTCACCCATTGAACACTTTTGGGATGAACTGGGGCAACATGCATGATGGAAAGATTTTATCAATTTCAATTTTTTTGTTGCTTAACTGTGTTAAAATGAACCACTTTCTTAGACAACTATATTAAACTATGTTTGGATGACCAAAAATGAACCACTCTCTTTGACAGCAGTATTAAACTTTCTTATGAAGTTAAGAATCCTCACTCATACATGGCTGGCAGAACAACTCACTATGAGTTACAATATGCTTATCCACCAAGGACACAGTTCAGTGTGTTGTACTTGTACATATCGTTGACATGAACTGACCTTGTGTGATCTGGGTATCATATATCATACGAAAAAAACGGGGTGTATTTCTAAATACATTGGTGAATGAAAGCTACTGAACTGTGCCATTGTGTGTGTATGTGTGTGTAAGACACTAAAATGTTAAGTTTTTTATGTGCCTACTCACTACTCAGGACTACAGCTCTTGAAGAGAAACCCAAGAACCGGGATACTATGCCCAAACTTCCCCTTGTGGCAGTGGCGTAACCAGACCTTTGCAAATGGGGGGGGGGGCTGAAGGGGTGCCAAGGCTTTTTTGAGGGGGCAAATTTGTGCCGTATTGCTAACACTAGCATCACATTCTCCACACTTCAGATAGCCTTCGCCATGCTGTTCCTGATACTCCCACCTTGGCCTTTAGGTATTTCCCTGCAATCTATGTGACATGCTTGTGAGGTTTTCAGTCCCCCCCCCCACTAACTGATACTTCTCCTACACAGCAAGGTATTTTAAGAGTTGAACAGGTCACACGGAACCGGCTCATTCACCAGTAAATGCCACTGGTACCAAAACACACATGTAGTACTTCTAATGTCATTTATCTTATTTCTTGCAGAGTGTGTGGAGTCCAGTATGTTGCGGAAACTAAGACTCCTCTGAAGAGACGCTTCTATGGCCATAGGTCCACAGTCAACACCAACAAGTTGGAAACACCATTGGCTCTTGTTTTACAATTGTGTAGACATAATTTTTGCTGCTTTTCCATTTCAGGATCTCTCTATATATGTCACCATGTTTTCATTTTCTTTGAGATTTCATGTATGATTTTTAAAATTATTTTTTGTATTTATTTATTTTTTTTGATTATCACTTTGATATTACTTTCTTTATTTACCATACCGCCTTGTTTTCTTAGTTTTTGTTTCTTATTCCCTTTCATTTAGTATTTAACTAGAGAATTAATACTAATTTCTAAATATTAATTTTTTAGTTTTCTTTAACCCATCTGAGGACACAAAAAGAATGGCCTATTAAAACAAATAACAGTCACATTTTTAAGAGATGATCCCAATTTTTCAAAATTGTGGATTATGTACAATTTCAGGTACGGGCTAATTTGTCTAGAAAACTATACATGCGAATGTTAATGCTCCTTTTCTCTAAAGTATGGCATGAGTCAAAAAAAAAAGAAGGGTTTTGTTGTATTTGGATTTGGGGGATCATGTCCTATATTTTGTTCGGACATTGAGTTGGGGGTGACCGTCATGGGCACGGGACTCTGCATTCGCTCAAGTATTTTGTTTGTGCTCCTTTGTTTGCATGCGTAAATGCTTGTATGTTAATCCAAAGTTTTTGATGTCACCCCCAAACTTGATAGAAGACGACAGAGTCTTATAATTCAACAGCCGTGCTGAAAATGTGAAAATTCTGTCTGTCCATATGAAACAACACAGTGTCATGCAACTGATCCTAATTTGACGGCGTGAACCAATGGACACAGCTAATATTGATGAGCGTTGACCACATACATGGTGCCATTTTCCAGCTATTTCATATTGGAATGGAAGTTTTAGTGGCCTTGGAAATATTACCGGGTTCCGATATTAAAATTCCCAAGTATGTGACCACATTTGAGAAGTTGAAGGGCTTGTTCACCATTCACAGGTATAGTTGACTAGCCAGCATCAAATGAAAACTCTGCAAAATCTCAAATTTTTTGAAACATTGGCGGTTGGCTCTTCAAAAAGAATGTGCTGTGATTGCATTAAAGGCTGATTCATAGATTTTGAAATATAATTTTTTTTTGTAGTAATTAAATTGTCATCTAGAAGAAAGAACTAACACAGATAGTACATTAAATGCTTAATTCCAAAAGTTTTAAGAGAGGAATCGGATTTTTCGTTTCCCATGCCAGTAAACATGCACAGTATAACAGTGACATAGGCTGACCATTGTAATACCAAGAAATTCGGATCTGGAATTTTCTAATAAAGTTGTGAGTTTTCTATAGAAGACTTCGATTTGAGCTAGTTATTCACACAGTGATTAGTATATGGACAAGCATTGGGCATATGCAAAAAACATGATTTGTTTGAAAATGAGTGCGCCCTCATCGGGAAAAATCTCTGAGTCTGCCTTTAAGTCCTATTAGCCTTAGGACTGTTGTTGGAAAGTTCTTTTGTGTAAGGTCCCCAGCCATAAGCCAATCCTGTCCATACACAAACGCATACTTGCACATGCACACAAATTTTGGTATGATCTATACTTCCAGTGACGCCAAACACGTAAAGCCAAACACGCAATAAATTCCATATTGTTGTATATATAACGGAATAACTGCATTGTAAAACTACCAAGGACAAAGATTTCCTTCTGAGGACCTTTTTTCGGAAGAATTTCTTTTGCGTTGGGTCCAAGGAAGTATGGATATACAAGTACACACACACCCGCACACACGCAACACAACCCCCCCACACACACACACACACACTCTTCACAAGGTATACAGTGGTAAGATGGACACATTTAAAGCCAATAGATAGAAATTCATGTTTGTTGAAATAATAGGTTATTATCTGCCTGAAAGTTTGTTCCCCAAAAGATACATTATGGGTCTATCATTACATCTTTTCATCAAAATTCACATTTCAAATAATTTGTGGCTTACATTTGTAGGCATTTTTTTAAATAATAATAAATAATAATAATAACAATAATAATTATGATAATAATAATTGAAAAGTAAAATTAACATTCAAGGGAAAATCTGTTTCCCAAACAAATAAGATAAGTGGCTGATATTTCTTTGAAAGGGGTTGTCAGTCATTTTTTTTTATGAACCTCTATCGATCATAGTGTAAATGTATGGCCCTGTCTGGCATTTAAGGTTGAGGGCAAGAATATTTTCAATTTGAGATGTAGTGTGAGGTGATTTCCCAAAAAATTTTTTCAATACTTTGATGCCATTTTGAGTCTATGGAATGTGAAAAAAAGAAAAAAGCATTACAATTTTATGACCCCCCTTTTAGTATGTCCACAAAATAATGACCCTAAAAATATTTGGAACCCCTTAAGCATTTTCTGATCAAATTTGGCTTATGCAAAAAGCTGAAATCGATGTTGTCTTTGAAAAATAAAGTAAAAAGTTGTTGTTTTTAAGCACAAATAATAAAAAAGGTGAAAAGCTCTCTGCTGGAATAGCAATTTTCATATACACATGTTTGTTAGACAGATTTTCCCTTTTAAAATAAAAATATGGACGTAACCTGATCATGATAATATAGGTACTGTATTAAATATTTACCGGACTGCTATTAGGCCAAAACTAAATTGTTTGCATGTCCTTCATCACTCATTTAGGGTAGGGACAGTCGGTCCAACTTTTTCAGTGTTTTTTAATATAAATTAGAGCCAAAATGGAAACTTTAAAATAAGAGTTACATTTGTCAATTTAAGAATTTTAATACTTTTTTTGCTTAAAAACAATTTGGAAGTTAAAAAATGCTTAAATTACTGTTTTGGTATAATTTAAAGTATGAAAATTCTAAAAGAAAAAATCTCTGGTCTTGTTTTGTATAAACATTTTTCTAGATTTTCAAAAACATTGTCAGTCTGTGGAGGTCAAGCAAACATTTTTGGTTTTGGCTTCATTGTTGAATTTTGTTAAAGAACTGTTTTTAAAGTATATGAAAGATACTCATACTATACTTAGATCTATTTCTATTAATTATAATTATATAGTAAATCCTTTGGTCATTTTATTCTTGACAAAATCAGCTCTATTCATATCTGCGTGAGAGCAGTGACAAAAATTGGCTTGCGCTCAAACCAATATTTACTCATTTTAACTCCATTCCATTTACTATAATATTATACATTAGAGTTCCCATCACAAGAATTAACTAAAGGCAGATGACTAACAAAAATATATTCTTTTTCAATTCCGGTTGTTACACATTACAGTCGGTGAGCGCTTAAGTCGTAAGTCGGGTAATATTATTTTCGTTATTGGAATCATTACTTTAGAATCGCATTGGTTATAAACTTTGTCATCATTCGTATACATGTTTGGTAATTAATTTAATCTCACAATTTGTAAAATATTCATGTTAGGTAAAATACTTTTTAATTGGCAAACTATGTCTCATTGGATGAGCTTTGTCACAATTAGCATATCATTGGCAAATTTGGTCTTAGTTGGCAAAGTTTGACTCATTTAGCAAGCTTAGTCATAATTGGCAAACTTTCTCATTTAGCATACAATGTCATATTGACATATTTGGCTATATTTGGCATTTTCTGACATAGTTGGCATTCTTAATCATTTTTTGGCAAACTTGCAATTACATTTTGCAAATGCAATGTTAAATTTGGCAATTGATGTCATATTTGGCAATTGATGGTGATATTTGGCAAATTTATTGTCATATTAGGCAAATTGTCATATTTGGCAAATTGATTGTCATATTTAGCATATTGATTGTCATATTAGACAAATTGATTGTCATATTTGGCAAATTGATTGTCATAGTTGGCAAATTGATTGCCATATTTGGCAAATTGATTGTCACATTTGGCAAATTGATTGTCATATTTGGGAAATTGTCATATTTGGCATATTGTCACAATTTGATCATTATTGTCATATTTTGAAAAGTTAGCATATTTTGTAAATTTTCATATGGCAAATGCTACATTAAGCAAACTATCACATTTAACCAATGTTATATTTGGTAAACTTAATTACAGTTTGTTAAGTGGTAAGAGTTGGTAAAAAAAATTAAATATCATTATTTTTAAAAATGATTATATTATTAAAAATAATACAATCTTAAAAATAATGCATACAAAACAAAAATATTTAACGTTTTGTAAACACACTAGGTAAAACAAGTCAAAATTAGTAAAATAGTCATATTTGGCAAATGTCAAAATTGGGATCTTATTTTAAATTTCTTGAATATGGTGACAACTTTTACAAGAAGTTGTAAATATTAGAGGTTAATTTTGTATATAATTATCAATAGTACGGTTAATATATAACCCAGCTTGGCAAAGGTACTTGTTTAAAAAAGCAATCAATACTTATTGGCATAGTAGAGTCCATCAATAAATGTGTGACTTTATGTCACAAGTCCCCTTTTATGCACATTTTTATTCATCACTCTTTTGGAAAACAAAAAACTGTTCTTTTCTCTTTTTTCTTGCTCCACAGTGACTTTGCCAATCTGGGTTATTACAAATTAATCTTCATTGGATGTTTTTTTTAAATAATTATTTAAATATACTTTTAAAACTTGTCATTGTTAAATAATGAACAAGTTTTAAAAGTGCATTTAAAGAAATATTTTTGGAAAAAAATAAACGAGGAACATAAAATAATAACTATTTCATTATTCTGGATGGTATTAATCTTTACATTTTCTTAAATTTGATTCATGGTGATGGTGTTTCTCTGGTATTTAAGTTTTTTTTACAATATTTTCTTTCACTCTTAAAGGTTACATGTAATGTATTTTCAAACTACTTTTATTTCTTAAATTACATTCCTATTTGGCTAATATTTAATAGCTCAATTTCAATTTAAATACAGGTTTTGACACAATTTTTTCATATACAACTTTAATTTAAATACACAAAATTAACTCTACAAAATAAAAAAACATATTCAAGAAGTTTAGAATAGTATCATAGTTTACTTATCATTATCTAAAACCGTTGAAACCACGCTGGTAACCCTGGTTATAGTTCACTCCAGCGTACTCCCGCCATGCCGCACACTCTTGGCATGTGCACTGTTCAATGACATAGTAGGTAAACTCGCGTCGTGAGCGGTCAGCGCAATTGAGCATCACGGTCCGCTTGCGAGTTTCAATCGGTTTACAACAGTGACAGTTATTGTCTACCATGCCGATAGGTCCCATTGGGTTGGTCCAATCAATAGCCATTGTGCTGTTGGACAGGCAGAAGCCAGAGCAATACGTGAACTGAAGTGGCTCCTGGGCTACGCAGTCGTTGGCTTCACGGTTTGGTCCGGTCGGGATGTTGACACGGTAGTTGTCTATCATATAGCTGACGTGCTGGCAAGCAACAGCTTCTTTTTCGCATATCGGACAGCAGGCGCCCTCATAGTAACGCAATGTACCCTGGAGAATAACAATAGAGGTGTTATTACAATGCTGTTCAAATTGATGAATGTTTTCAATACAGAGCTAGAGTTTTAAGGGGAACCGGGCGGGGGGGGGGGGGGGGGGCTTGGGGGGGGGGGGCTTGTATTCAAAGGTGGATATGATACGTGAACATGGACTTTCAAAATGCACCCTAAACAAGTATTTTCACTGACTTTTAAAAAACAAGCTAAAACATACCCTAAAAGTATATTCATCTGTTACAATATTTTTGATGATTGAGATACCCTGAACACGTACATCACAATTTCAGGGTTAAGAAAAAAACACCCTTTTTTCCATATTTTGCTGTTTTTGACACCCTAAACAATGTACGCGCGTACATCGCCTGTTGGAAAAAAAGGGACCCTAATTATGCATTTTCTTGTTCACATATCATAACCACCTTTGAATAGAAGTGGCCCCCCCCCCCTCGGGAAGGGGCAATAATGTTTGCCATTTTGAGGGATATGATATCATTAAACAGCATAAATTGTCATGTGTGAAGAAGTTTGTAAGTGCAATAGCTGCCATTTGTCAGAAATTCCCATCAAACATACCATTACGCCAAGTCTTTGGTCAGTGGCTCTTGAAATGGTTCTTCTGGTGACAAGTCAAGAGCCACTGACTCAAGGAAAGATCAATTGAGAGTTATCCTATGGCAGCACACAGATATATCACATGGCAGCTATTGCACATACAACCTTCTCACACTGGCACATTGATAAAGATACTGATGATTACACCATGCCCCTTCATGCAAGGCCGGCAGAATGGAAGGCCCTTGAGGTTAATTTTTTAACTCTGCAAAAATTGAAGTCAATATCTTTAAATTCTATTTTCAAATTTGTAATAAATATGAAGTAAAGATAAATGAAGTAAAGATATCTGCCGGTTTCTTTAAAAATATCCTCAGAGTGCATCTCAGATTCAGAAGTTTCCAGGGCCCTTTAAGTAGGCCCCAACCCCATGCCCTGAGGCATACAACTTACTCCACTTATCAGGATCATAACTAATTCACCTCCCCACTTTCATAACCATTCTGTGGTTGATCAGATTGATTTTGAATTCAAATTCAAAATCGGTTGGTGTTCAATATGACATTAATTCAGGCTGTTTTTCTCGGGTATTTGAGTTTGCTTAATGTGTGCTTTTAACTCAGGGCAGATCAGGAATTCTCAATAGATGGGGCGCCAAATTTTCCGGCTCGCTGCTCATCGCCGGTAGACCTAATTAAACACGCTCCTGGACGTCCTCAAAAAGTCATCTCATGTCCCCTGATCTAACAGGGTCCGACGCCCTGTTGTACCGTCATTCTTAGAAGATTATAGGGCCCGCCCGTGCGGTGCCAACAAGTCATTTTTGTCTAGGATCTACAGGGCGTTTACATCCTATATTGTGGCGCCCTGCCAAAAAAATAGAGGGGGCGGGCGCCGGGTGCGCCCCCTCTAAATCCGCCCATGGCTTAAACTTGCAAACTCGAATCGGGATGTTTCCCCTAATACTAGCATGAAACGGCGTTTTTGTAGGTTGCAACGAGCTGCCATGTATTAGGGGATTAAACTCAATTTAATCTTTCCTTAAGTCAGTGGCTTTTGAAATGGATCTCACGGCTTAAAGAAACATTTAAGAGCACAGACCAGGAGACTTGGCAATAGTATATTTGATGAGAATCTCGAAAAGGCAGCGAGGCACCTTTGAACTTTCTTGGCTTTGCACAAACAATCTGCTTTTGAATGCTTTCAAACAAGATGTCCGCAATCCCTCAGGAGTAATATCTCCTGATTGGTCACATGGAATTTATGGTGAGTTTTTGAGCCAATAAGCAAAATGCTTAAAGCATTGAATTCAACTGGTTATGAGATGAATATATAAATAATCACGCCACTCAGAAATGCTCTATGAAAGGCATCTTATTAGATCTGAGGGGGTTAAGATGCTTTTGAACATAAGGCCAACATAAAAATAATATCAGTTCTAATAGGCCAATCCCTCTCACACTCCTTTGGATACAGGACAAACATTTTTATTAAATATTAAGATGCTTCAATCCTGAACTTTGATTGATGTGATACATATAATTGTGTTATTAATCAACCCATGTCACTTTAATTGTGATTTTAAAGACCTCTACAGGGTCTATTCCTTGTAAAATTAAAAAAAAAGAGGCCTCATGATTTTTCTGTTGATGCAGCTGAAAATCGGTGGTAATATCAATTTTCGGTGGTGAACCACAGCTTATTTTAGCGTCATTTAGTAACAAAAAAAAAAACCACCTTCCTCGTCATTTTTCAGAGGCCACTGCTACAAAAAACTAAAAAATTAATTTTAAAGGTCCAGGAATGAGGATAAACCTAATCCAAATCTTTGGGGACATTCCATGCCAATAAAAACAGGGCCAGAGAAAAATACACTACCAGTGACATCATTTGTGAAACTATGATCAGTCAGTACCGTGAATAGATTCACAAACAGTCACCGGGAATTTTCTAAACTCCTCTGATAAAAATGGTATTACCACAAATGCTGTCATCACCAACCCAAATATTGAATGCTTTCTGGTCCCCCACTTGTGATTTGACACAAACCACATTCATTCTATTTGCATTTCCTGGGGAACTTTAACAGAGACACTGGCACATTTGAAAAATAGTTGGCGGACCCTCAAGATTTTTCAAAATTGATATTTTGCATGGTTGTAACGCTGTTTATATACATTAGCCCTCACCTGAAATATTAAAGCCCAAATCAACATGCTTACGGGTAAATTTAACAATTTTTAATTAATGTTTTGCCAGTGAATTATCAGGCAGGGACAATGCAGGAGCAATGAATGGCAGTTAACACAACAATTCAAACACACGCCGGAAGTGATTCCCACGGCATGCACCCAGACCCAATGTAGTTGTTCTACAGGTTTAACAGAACGATTTTATAATTAATTCGCCTGCGACATAACTAGCAGGACACGGGAATGGCATAACACAAGAAAACGCACGCGTATGCATGTTTCCCAGGCAGAACCCTGTTCTGATAGGTTTGCCAATTTGTGGTTTTAATATCAATGTGTTACGAGGCTATGATATTATTTCATGTAATATACACATTTGTTGATTAAAGTTCTGGAAAATTAAAAGTTAGCCTACAAATTACCCGGATGTCTCTAAACCTCTATTAATGTCCTATCTGTTTTGAGTATGTTACTTTATCTATATTCCTTCCAATGGCCTAGAATATATTTGAGAGCAAATTGAACATTATTTGTGAAAAAATGTGCCAGTGCCGCTTTAAGGGGACGAAATGTGAAAGCAAAACTTGCAGTGGCGGAGCCAGGGGGGGGGGGGGGGATGGGGGAATTTGCCCCCCCCCAAAAAATTTTTTCTTTCCCCCAGTTGCCACCCCCCCAATCCTGGTGGCGTTCGAAAGAACAATGAAGGATTTGGGGCAAAAATCAGTGCTTTGGGCCAAAAAATCAGCGATTTTGGGCCAAATCAAAATTGGTTGAAAAAAATTTCCACATTTTTCATATTTTGACCCCCCAGAAAGAAGTTGCACTTTTGCGGCCCCCCCAGGAATTCACTTTGGCCCCTCCAAGATTTCACTTTGCCCCCCATTTCCCCCCCCCCAGAAAAAAAGGTCTGGCGCCGCCACGCAAAAACTGATAATCACTACAAAATGTCTTACCTCACAACGTCAGGATCAACATTCTTCCTCTACATTAGTGATACCAACGGTATCTTCAGAACATCGTTGAGGGCTCTTGGAAGGAATTTCGTCACAACTGTAAAGGACAAAAGAAAAGAATGCAGTGTAATTTCAAAATAGGGCCATGTTATTTGTTTGTTTTGTTTTTTGCTTTAATTTTTACTTTTCAAAGGCCACTATCAGTGATTTTTAACAGAAAATAAAAAAAAATCAATCAAAAATCAGATTTTTTGCAGTTATTTAAGATACAGGTATCCTAACCATTTCCTGCAAATGATAGACCAGAAGCTACTAATAAAGGGACAAAAGGAAATTTTATTCATTACTGTCCGTAGGACACTTACTAAAGCGTAACGAAGGAGCAATTCCGATCTTGAACACTGCCGTTTCGTCCTTTTCTGTCAAGTCTTCAGTTGGAAAGAAGAACTATGAGAATTCTACAGATTATCCTTATCTGGGACATTTAAAAGATCTTGACTCTCCAGATAAATCATGATAGTGTCTCTTTAACTCAAAACTTTCAGTAAACGTCTTTTGGAGTGTTTCAATAAACATGTTAGAATATCAAGCACCCTTTTTCACTTACTACAGTCTACATCACAGACTTAGGTGGATTTCCAAAGGGTTGTTTTGAGGGTACAATCCCCACACATGCACCAGTTTTGGGAAATTTCACATCAATGGGGTCATGTGATCCCATAAAAAGCCGATTCTCTAATACATAAAAAACCCCTGGACTTTCCTTGTCATTTAGCCCACAAGCATTAGTACTTAGGAATTTTAGCATGATTATGAAATATCTTGTGGTTCGTAAACTTTTGGGAACCCACTTTATGTCTGTAAGTACTGACATGGTTAGTACAGTACAGTATAGGAATATTGCTATGCATTCATGGATTGATTCAAAGACACCATCGGTTGGATTCCATACACTAATAAGATGCAGTGTATAATAATGTAAAGCATATTGAGAGACTTTCAGTATAAAGAAACGGTTTTTTTTTATTTTAATTTAAAACGTAGTGGGAGGGGGCTTTCTGTACTTTTGGTGTTACAAATTCAGAGGTTTTGATACAAATTTTCCATCAATATTGCTGTTTCTTAACACCCAAATTTTGGTTAATTTGCATACTTTTACATTCACAACTTTCCAAAAAATATTGTATATTTTTTGTTGAAAGCAAAGAAAGAGAATTTGGCTATAGGAGAGTTGAGGTATACATGACGTGTTGAAAATATGCACGTTCTAGTTTGACTCTTTTAAACATGCATTATTTTCAGTTTTTGTGACGAAATGTACAAGATAGAGTACCAAGATATTTATATTTGCTTACATTTTCAAGAGCATCATCACTAATTTGAAGATTGCCCACTTTTTGGTTGGAAACATTTTAATTATTTACATTTAATAATAAGTTTTGACTCATTTCATTGTAATAGACACATTATTGTTGATAAAACTACAGAAAACGTAAAGTTAGCCTACAATAATTAACTGGATGTCTTTAGCCGCCTTAGTAATGTTCCTATCTGATTTTTGTGGATGTGTGTTATTTTATCAGTGGCGTAACCAGCGGGGGAAGACTGCCCCCCCGGACAACTAAAATGGGGACGGAGAGAAGAAGCTAAAAAATGGGACGAGATAAGAAGGGAGAAGGGGAAGAAGAGGGAGAAAGAGAGGAAAAGGGAAGGAGAAGGTGAAAAGAGAGAAGAAAAGGGGAAGGAAGGAGGAAGAGATAAGGAAAGGGCAGAAGGAGAGAAAAATAGTGTGTCCTTGTGGGGTGATCAGTTCGAAGTGGCTTCGCTCTCCACCCCCACTCTTCAGCATTGCGAACGTCTAGAAAAAAAAAAATAGGGTCTACCCGGGGAGCGAAGCGGGCCGAAAAAAAAAATGGGGGGAGGAAACTTCTTGAGTCTGCCCCTGCCGGAGGGCTCAGGTTGGTTAAGAGAATAAGAAAGGGGAAAGAGAAGGAAAAGGATAAGAAACGGGAAAGGAGAAGAGATATAGCGAAAGGAGAAGGAAGGCAGAAAAGAAAAATAGTGTGTAGTGTGGGTGCTCAGGTCGATCGAAAGTGGATTCGCTCTTCACCCCCCCCACCACTCTTCAGAATTTCGAACCGTCTAGAAAAAAAATGGTTTACCCGGCGAGCGAAGCGAGCCGAAAAAAAATGGGGAAACTTCTTGAGTCTGCCCCTCCGGAGGCTCAGGTCTGGTTACGCGCCTGATTTTTATGTGTAAAATCTATATCATATCTCTATTCTTCCAATGCACTAGATTATCATTTGGGAGCAAAATGAAGAAATTTCATATTTTGTGAAAATGTACCAGTGCCGCTTTAAAGTATTTGTGTAGCTAAAAACAATTCTATTGTGTGTATAATGATTTTGAATTTAAAGTGACAGGAGGAGATTTTTTTAGGATACGAATTTCTCTCAAATTTCACTGGATCGGTTGTAGACCACCTACCGAGAACGTTTGGAAGGTTTATTGGACAAACAGGTGCAAAAGAAAACTGCAAACCTTGCTTTGAACTTGCCTGCTATCGTAATCGTTCCCCATAGAAAACCATGCTTTGACTTTCTGTCGTACACGACAGAAACTACTAAATCATCATCTTATTACATAAAGACGGCGTATTTGGCTTATTCACTTCAGGTGTGATCTAATACATTGGTAAGCATTCCAAATATGTAAAAAACCGGGGTTCAGAAAAAATTGGGGGCGCTTCTTTCTAGAAATCTCCTCATGTCTCTTTAACCAAATTCAATGTGTATCATCCAAAGTATAGATGCCCTGGAAATCTTTAAATTGTAAAAGCATGTAACCATACCACCATTATCCTTGCAACCATGGAACTCGCTCTAAGGAGACTGGCCTCTAACGCGGCAATGCTATACCCGAGAGAGGAGGAAGATTCATCGGGGCATTTCGAATTCCCCACCTCTGTGCCGGGCAGTTGAATTGTTTCTCCAATTCCTCTGCAAAGCAAACTATTTTAAGAAATGAAATTATTTCAAATTTAACCAGACTTAAAGAATACTTTTTGAACCAGACCATTCCACACAACTTTGAACAACTTTGTTTTTTAACCCACTGAGCAAGGAGGAAAGGAGGACAGGAGGAAAGAAGATTGTGTGATTAGGTGGCGGTCTGTTAAGAGTTCGCATACCTAGGGGACAAGGTTAGTGGGGGTGTTGGATGTGGGTGGCTGTTGGTGAAAACAAACAGCTAGAGTGAGGTATGGGTGAGTGATAAGGTTAGAGGATGTGGAGAGTTGTTGCAAAGGAAAGATATCCTTTGAAGAGGAAAGGAATGGTTTGAGATCAGTTGAGCTGTATGGGAGTGAGATGTGGTGTCTGAGCAAAATGAGAATGGTGGGTTCTGAGGAGGACAGAGAGAGCAATTATGATAAGAGCGATGTGTTTTGTGAAGTTGATGGATAGGATGAAAGCTGAGGACTTGATGCAGAGGCCTGGGTTTGGAAGAAGTGGTTGACCGGTTGGCAAAGGCGAATAGTGTTAATTGGTATGGGCATGTGTATCAAGGATGACGTCCTGCTTGATAGGGCTTTTGAGTTCGATGTGGGAGGTTCGAGGAGGCGAGGACGTCTAAAGAAGACTTGGAAGAATCAAGTGAGGAGGAGAGTAGGAGGGGTTGGTTGAGGATAAGGGGGTAATGCGCTTGAATCAGGTGAAGGGGGAAGGAAGGAGTACGGGCGGTTGCTGCCGTGTGAGGTGAATCCCGGCCACCCCCGTTTATGGGACAAAACCAGATTTAAAACTTTGGTTTTACTATACTATACTACCTGAGCATACCACTTATAGAAATGATTGACTCCTTACGTACACAACATGAAATAGTCCCCTGAGTAACCAATCAAAATAGAGCTTTCTTTAATCTCTGTGTAAACCATACCAACATTCTTACAATATCTCTGATTTGCTCATATACATGATATGACCTGTCAATTCAACCATCAAATAGTGCTTAGATGCCGATAATAGCAAGTAAGGTAAAATAAACATTTACCCTTATACAATTCCCATCATTGCTTCCATACTTTCGGGATGAAATGCCAAACATGAGTGTGTCTGGTTGTTCATTGTCAGCGCTATCACCCTGGAACTTGTAGCGGACGGTAGGAACATATTATATGTGAACAATGGTGAGGATCGATTTTCAACTAAGAATCATGGGCATGGAAGCCATTTTGAATCAGCGGCCCATGGTCATCACGGCATCATGGTCTGGGATCAATCACATTAGGCTCTGTTGTACGCTGCACAATCAGGCCTTATATTCTCAATGTCGTTTTTTTTTTTGCCTGATCACAAAGGTCTAATACGGAAAAAAAAGTAAAAGAAATGTTGTTAAATTTAAGGTAAATATTAAAGGTTGTCAACGAGAGATTTCAAAATAACAGGTGTCCTGAAAAAATTGTGAAAATTCTGATTTTGGCACTGGTGTAAGCTTTTTATCACAAATATCCCCATCTGTTAGGATTAAAGGGATCTAGCAGCGATAATACGAGGAGAATCGAAAAAAAATGTGGCTATGCATTTTTAACTTAAAAATAGGGGATATAAGGTGTACAATTCCATAGAACTGCTTTAATGTGAAACAAACCACAAATAGTGAAAAAATGAGAATATTAGGAAGGGAAATTTGTCATAATGTCTCTCGCAAATTAGACATACAGCATGGACATCTCACAATCTGCACTAAACAGCTGATTGTGGTTTACCACCAGTACAGAATTAAACAAAGATCAAAATGTTTGTGTTTGAGGTCAACTGTATTCATTGTGTGTGCACATATCACACTAAAAAATCGGGTGATAATCACCGGTAAAGGTTTTTTTGATCTCGTGGGAATTTTGCTTATGCACGTATAGAAATACAGAATCAGATACAAGTACTGCCCTGTCGTAATACATGGAATTCAAGCCAACACTTGCAGGTTATGTTTCGCATATCCTTCCAAGTAACAAATATAAACAATATGAATTTGGATGTTTTGCGATGTTTCGGATTAGCAAATCGCGCTAATCCCTTTAAGTTGAAGAACGGAAATTATTGTGAAATTTCAATTTCGTATAGGAGCAAATACAAAATCAGCCTATGTTTTCTATTGAAATAAGTATATACAAATCAAAATCAAAATCACCATTTGGTTTCATTTTAAGTTATTCTGTGACTAATAAAAGGTCGGGCATCTCGTAAGTGTCTAATCTATATGAAATCACTACTATATCACAGAAAAAATATGGATAACTGGTAATCTCTTGTGGCCACCTTTAAGGGGTGGGAACGTGCACATTGACTGATTTTTAAATTTTAAAAAAAAAATTCAGTGTTCTTCCTACATATTGAAAGGGAATTTGATGCAAACTATATTGCCATTTAAAAAAGAAACAAAAGGGTGGATTATTTGCATATTTTTTATTCAATATTCCCAAAATCACAGGGCTATCTCAAAATTGGGAGTCACAAATACACGGTCAAGATTTAAACAAGGAACCCGGGTATGGATCAGAAACTCAATTCCTTCCTGGTCCAAACCTTTTAACTGATATAATTTACACTATCCTATCCACCAAAGACATAACAGTTGAGTCAATAAAAACCTACATTAGGAAAGATTTTTTTCTTCAAAGGTTAAACTTATTTTTTGCTTCAATGTTGCTTGTTGTGTTTACAGAGATAAACATGACTATCAGAGATTTTATTTGGTGTCTTCCTTTCGGGCTTTGGGTTTCAGAAACTTGTCAATTTTTTGCGGATAGACCTAAAAATTCAGTTTGGTTGGCCGATTTTAGCCATAAACAATGCGATAGACACACCGACTATACCATAAACATTATAGCAAAGACAAATTCACACAGCAATTTTCAGATTGTATCAATTTTTCTCCGAAACAAAACATATCAGTTTGAATAAAATGGTCGATTTTATAACATAATTATAAGTAACATCTTCAAAAAAATTCAATTCCATTGTTCAATCAATAAAGAGTCAGTTAATGAAATCACTCATATCATGGCTCAGTTCATGAACATAATGAAACTGCTCAGAGCTTTTTTGTTTTACTCTCTAGGTAAATTATTTTGCACAAATACAGTTACTCACTGTCTAATTGCAAGAAGAACTAAAGGCTTAAGTTTTCTGTAAATAATCGGATTTAAAACTTAAAATCATTGTCGCACTTGTTTTTTCTAGCAGAATACAAAACTTTCTACGGTTCGGCTTTTGACTCCAAGTTCGTTGTAGGTTACTACCATAAATCTTGCTGCAAAAACCAAAGTAAACTTTGTCTTACACACCAGCTATCTTGAATTTCTTATTCAGGAATGAACGTTTTTTTAAAAACTGGAAAAAGCATTTCCTTTGTAATCTCTGGGATGTTATTTTTATAATCCTTCAATTACTCACCCCACCTTCTCATTTTCACCATCATTTTGGTGTTTAAAAATGTTTGTGATCCAAATCACTACTTGCTGAAGACCAATGTTACTTTATGTAATCGATGCATCTTTGTTTGTGGCTCAAAATGACCAAACAGGATTTTAAGTGTCTCACACAAATATGCGTACTTCTTTTCTCCAAAGTCAAATGACACAAATAACGTTTCTGAAAGTCCGTTTTATATGCCTTCTTTATAACCATAGCAACATTGATCAAAAACAATTCTAACTATTTTAATTATGTTTTATTCTGAATGTAGGGTTTTTTTTGGCTCACACGTAGTTCAATGAGCTATGCATATATCTGTGAAACAACATGACTTACCCTGTCTAATGGGTATCATAACATCAGTGGGTGTACTTTCTGAATATACTTGTGAATGAGATACTTGAACTGTGGCCATGGACGATGAGACTACGCCTCATAGGATTATTTTCTCATCAGAGGTCCATTCGCGAACTCAGTCGTAAATCTACGTGCTACTATGTCCTGCCTGAGTGGACCAATTTTCCAAAGCCCATAAGTGTACCTGGTATAAAAAGGTCTATTATGTAGGACCTACACCGATTAGTATACACGTCGGGTTCGCATAGTTATTGATGAACGACCCCCTGGAGACCAATATGTAAGGGGTAATGGGGAACATATCAGGGCAACCTAAAAAAAATATGGGGGAAAATGCCCCCCATTTTTCCCTTGTGTGCAACCCCCGCCATTGAAAAAAAGGGCCCCTTGGAAAACCCCCTTATGCAGTTATTTGTGAAAGGGCATTTCTGTCCAGACAGCAACCCCCATAATGTCTCCATCCAACTTACCATTACAATTTTTGGAACCTCCATTGTTGTATGAATTTGTGTGTTGCCCGGGGGGGGGGGGGGGTAGAAAGAAGGGTGATATAAAAATTCTGACGGCCAAACAAGGATAACAAATTGAAAGCAATTTTTAATTCACATCTCCCCGGCAATATAAAATAATATTCATGTCAAGGTCTAAATTTCTATTTTCTCTTCTACCCTTCTCCAGACGCCACAAATAAAACAAAGAAAAGTTTGTTTCCTGTGAACCCAACCGACCCTAGAACTTGTGATTAATTTTTTTATGCAAATTAGCACAAAGTTATAAAAAAAATCTGCTGACCGACCCATGATTGTCATTTGCAATTTAAAAAAAAAAACTAACACAAAGACAAAACCATTGATACAAGAGAACAAAACAACTACAAGTAAAATTTAAGATCTTTGCTATGTCATTGCCAAAAAATTTTGTATTCATTTTAGAGTAAAAAAGTGTGAAGTTCATCTTAAAAAAAAATTATGACTGACCCCAATATTTTTCCTCCGTTATGGCAAACAAACATTTTTTTAGGCCTTATTGAAAGTGCAGCATTCTGATTGGTTTCTACACCATCAAATTTTCTACCAATAATAAGCGAAGAATGCATTCAAATTATAGCATAGCACAATGCTTTTGAAAGTGCAATACACAATTCTCTGACAGGCCAGTAACCAGGGGTCCGTTCGCGAACCTCATGCGTAACCCTACGTGTATACTAACTCATGCGTATGTCCTACATAATAGACCTTTTCATACCATTTACACAGTGCTTTGGATAAGTTGATCCACTCAGGCATGACATAGTATGTACGTAGATTTACGACTGAGTTTCGCGGACGAACCCCAGGATTTTTTTCAGGGGAGGGTGAATTTTTTTTCAAAAGGGGTGGGAGGTTAATTTGGCAAAAGTGGAATTTTGTTACCAAAATGGTTCAAGGTGCAACTAGAGATTTTTACATAACAGGTGCCCAAAAAATCTGAAAATCTGATTTTGCACTATTGTAAACTTTCCAATCAAAAATCCCCCATCTGAAAGGATTAAGCTATAGAATGATTCTTTGGGACAAAATTTGTGAAAATTCTATTTCGTAATAGGAGCAAATATGAAATCATCTATGTTTTATAATGCAATATAAGCAAATCAACATCTCCTTTTTTTTCCTTCTCTTTTATACCCTTTTCTGTCCCAATATCAGTTAGAAGTCATAAGTGTCTAATCTATATTAAATACTATTATACCAATATTTGGGTGCCCTCAAAATCTCTCGTTGCAACCTTTTAATTTTTTCCACTAAAAACATAAACTGGCTCAATTTGTGTCTCTTTTTGGTCATTTTGAGGTTTTGGTGGCTTTTTTAAATGGGTGTGGGGGCGGGCCCACCCCCACGGGGGGCCCGCTCTGACATCAATCCATGGTTACAGGCCTGTTCTCTCTCTCTGCACACCTTTTTCAGCATATGTGCAGATCATCACACCATGGATATGCTTTGTGAGTGTGAGCTTTATCATAACATCAAATAATTGGGTTGAAAATTTGAATTTTCTGATTAAACCTGATTATTTTGTTGTAAAGGAATACAAATAATGGGTTTACACTATCATGTATGGGCGCACAACTTAAAAAACTTAAAATATGGACTTAGCTGTGCCTCAGAGGGTGTTTTGCAATGTGCCTATATTGTACTAAACATATGACAGTACTTAAAGGTCCATGGCCCGATCGCTAATAGCCTCGTCCCCAGAAACCCCAGATTTTACCGGAAGTGGTCAACATTTTGATATCAGAAGAAAGCTACTATTTTTCTCATTTACCCTGTGAAATCTTAGAGCCAAAGGATTTTTGGATCGGAAGTTATGAACGAAAATGTGACCAATTTTGGTCGACCAATATTAATTTTACACAGCACTCTATGGGGCTTACAAAATCACATTTTTAGCTCTCGCATCAAAACGGGTTAAAATATCGGCGCGAAACTTTACAGATATGGTTTTTGGAGTGAAGGCCAATCTATCAAGATGAAAACTTCATATCCTTAAATCGGGCCATCCCCCTTAAGGATAAAAAGTGTTCAAAAAGTTTAAGATCCACAAGATATTTCATAATCGTGCTAAAAATTCCCTAAGTACTAGCACCTTGTGGGCTAAAATGAGTGTAAAAGTCAGGGTTTTTATGTGTAAAGAACAGGATTTTGGTAGGATCACATGACCCAATTGAGGAGAAATTTCCCATAACTGGTGCATTATGGGATTGACTCAATACACCCTCACAAAAGCATCACCCTTTATTTTTTTAAATCTTTGTCTCTTCTCACCTTCAGTAGTTGAGGGTCTGGTCACTGTCTGACTGGTAGTCGTTGTCTCCGTACGTTGTTCCTCAGTGGGAGTCACTCGGTTCTCAACAACTTTGGATTTTGTAATACCAGCTTTTGTCTGCTGTGTCACTGTGGTAGTGACTCTCTCTGTTACTGGTTCTAAAAAACAATAAAAGATTCACATTATTTTTCACACTTCACCCATTACTAATAGTGGTAGAGGGGGGGGGGAAGAGGCCATGGCCTTTTTTTTTTTTTTTTTTTTTTTTTTTTTTTTTTTTTTTTTTTTTTTTTTTTTTTTTTTTTTTTTTTTTTTTTTTTTTTTTTTTTTTTTTTTTTTTGGGACAAGTATGGGTCCTTCTCCATAGACACTGTACAAAAGGTCAGTTTATGGGGTATAAGTGTGTCAGAAAAAAGTGTGTCAGATGGGCCAGGTTATGGAAACTCCCACATTTACAACCTCATGAGGTAGTGTCAGATGGGCCAGGTTATGGAAACTCCCACATTTACAACCTCATGAGGTAGTCAAAAATGACGAATTTCAAAGTGACTTTTAAAAAGCTTTAATGTTTGGGGAATGGAAATATTATCTGATGATATCATGCAACTCTAACAATTACAGGTACAATGGGTATTTTAAATTTTGGAGAAAAAATGACTTGGGCTTTTTACTCTATTCCAGCAATACGCCAAATCTAAAGTTGGCTTTAAAGGCTGACTCAGAGATTTCCCGATGAGGGTGCACTCAATTTTGAAACAAATCATGCTTTTTGCATACATAATGCTTGGCCATATGCTATTCATTGTGTGACATAACTAAGCTCAAATCAAAGTCCTTCATATAGAAAATCACAACTTGTTATCAAATTCTGGATACAAAATTGTTGTTTTACACAGTATCTTATGGCACTGTTATACCATGCATAAATGTTTACTACATGAAAATGGGAAATCTGATTCATCTCTAACTTTGGGATTAAAGCATTTTCGATGACTACCTTTAGTTCTAGATGACCATTTTTACTACACAAAAAAAATTATATTTTGAAATCTCTGAGTCAACCTTTAAGTGAGACGATGGCAGCCAAACCTCTTTCAATACAGCATCTCACCAAACTAATCAAAATAGATTACAGCAATACAGACACAAACTGATTTAGGTGCTTTGATGTGGGTCAGTCATGGGTGTTCCCATGACCCACATATGACCTCGTCCTAATTTGTTATTCATAAAAAAAAAATAATAACCCTTACAGTCTTCACCTGCAATGGTTTTGAAATAAGAAAATATTCCTTGACAAAATAATAAAAATTCAGAAATTAATCAAAATTGATTACGGCAATACAGACACAAACTGATTTAGGTGCTTCGATGGGGGTCGGTCATGGGTGTTCCAATGACCCACATATGACTTTGTCCTAATTTCTTATTCATAAAAAAATAATAACCCTTACAGTCTTCCCCTGCAACAGTTTTGAAATAAGAAAATATTCCTTGACAACGTAATAAAAATTCAGAAATTTTCTTCAAGATTTTGCTTTTACGTGTTAAACCAGTGGTGCCAGCTAAAATTGGCATTTCCCAGGGGAGGGCGGCCAAGAAATCCCAATTTCAGACGTCGCCAATGGTTTAACATGCAAAACCAAAATCTTGACGAAAAATTCTGAATTTTTTATATGTTGTCAAGGAATATTTTCTTATTCCAAAACCGTTGGAGTTAAATAATCAACTCCACTGGAAGGGGTATTTCTGAACTTTTTTGTATGAATGACGAATGAGGACGAGGTCGTCTGTGGTCATGGGAACCCCCATGACTGACCCACATCAAAAACACCCAATATTGGTTTGTGGTTTTCCACTCCATATTGCTGTAAATTTCTTTTGACATTAGTTGGTGAGTTGCTATAAATGAATGAGGCTTGGCCCCACCGCCTGGAATTTTCCAACACCCGCCACCCCGCTGGAATTTCCTCAGCGCACTAGCTTACTTCCTTCCTTGACCTCTTTCTCTCTCTCAGGAGACTCCTCTACAACTTCACCATGTCCACGTTCTAAAAAAATTCAGCAGGCTTTAAATTGGGTCAAATCATTATAAATCCCTGGTTATAACTCTTATCAAAGTCAGATATTATCCCTCATCTCTTATTCATGGTGACACTCGCCTCTGCTTCCTTATTAACAATTTACCATTGAAGCCCTCGTTGGTTGATATAAAAGTATACCTGGGGGGGGGGGCCTTGTATTAAACCGGTCGGTAGATATGATCACGAACAAGAAAAGGGTGGGTAAAATTCATGGGTCCCTTTTTTCTAATCGCTATGTATGCCACGTACTTAATTAGGGGTCAAAACGGGCAATATGGAAAGGGTTATGTATTCTTTCTTCACCCTGAAATTGTGATTTAACATGTTTAGGAGTCTGCAATACTCACCTATATCAAGAGCACAATCATTAAAAATACTGTAAATCGGAGTAAAGCAAAGCAGATAATAAAGCAAAGAGGTTCTATAATGATATAAGGCAAAACGTTAAGTATTCTTTAGAAATTCATCGTCTCGCATGTTTTGCCGACCACAATAGAAAGCAATGGCTGCCTCCGCTTCTCCACATACTGTGGTTGCCACTTTCTGCATATACACTAATCGGTAGTGATACAATTGATGTATGTGTTAGAGTTGCCAGGTGTAATAATAGTGCACCTGGAATCACTTGTGCTCAGATATCTTTTTTCCATAATTGCATGCGCGGCTTAGGTTGAAAAATGTATTCATGAGGCGGTTTATTAAATCAAGACGACCTGACTTTCTTTCATTCGTTGTGTGCTGGCCATGGGTAGGACAAAATTATAGCAACCCACATCCAACACTTATATTTTGGGGATTGTTTGTATCGAATTGACATTTATGTGTGTACAATACAAGCCAAACTAATAATTATTCCGTGGCAATATTCAAAATGTCGCGCCCGCACGGACGACTGGTTTTTTGAATGGGCTTCACTCCCTGTATAAGGTATAAATAAACTTGTTCGGGAGGAAAAACAGATGAAATACTTGTTTAGGGATGTTTTTTTAGTGATGGTAATACATACACTGGCCAAAGTATTGCAACATGAGAAAAAGCAATTTATATTCACACATTAATTTAAAAATTGGTATCAAGGAGTTCTTGACTACACATTACGTAATTATTGTCAAAGTGGGGTCTTCAAACAGATGAGGTTTCCCAGAATCCACGTCGTGCGACAAACGTTTAATTTGCTTTTCATTATCCCTTAATATGGCGGTTAAGGAGCTGGCTAATGATACCTTGCCGATTGTACCCCATAAGACTACAGCAGAAGAACCGTCAAAAGTGGCTTGACCAAATAGGTCGCTAAATGAATCGTATGGGTTTGTCAGGTCTACTCTAATGTTAGGTAGAGGGCGAAAAATTTGGTGTGGGTTGTATGGACCGGAAATGAGATAAAAGATTGGAGCACGTTCACCACCGTTGGACTCGGGAAATTTAATGGCAGGAAAGAGGTCACGTGATAACATGACAAATAACGTTTAAATGGCAAAGTTGACATTGTGTGTTTGTCATGTAATGTGAACGCGTAATTTACACATGATTTACGTAAACAACGTGGAGGTTATCATTTAGAATTGCATTCAAGGGTGGCTCGGATTTCTCGAATATTTCGAAGCCAGATGTCTTCCTTGACTTTATTCTATTTCCAAGTAACACAACCACCATGATTCCCATATTAACACAATTTTAAGTCAAACCCTAATCAAACGTACAATCCATTAAGTGGCTGTTTTGAAGCCACATATATTTTGCGTCTGGCCTTCTGGAGTGCAATCGAAAGTTATCGTTTGTGTTCCTTTAATCCGCTCATAATTTAGGGAACGTTGACAATCAAATCAAACGTTTTTCACTCTCTTGGATTTTGGAGGATAACATCTGTATGTGAAAAAAGGGGACAAACTTTGGAATTTTAAATTATTTATTTTTTTCGTTTTTTATGTTTTTGTTAATATTATTTGAAATCAATTGATGGTGATTATGAATTGTTCGTTGTCTGAATGTTGCAATTACTGTGGGCCAGTGTGTGTACTTGTTTATTCCATGGGGTAAGTCCATGTTCACCACATCATATCCCCCTTGGAATTCAAGTGGCCCCCCAGGTGAAGCTAGCTGATGTTACCAAAAATTTCATAGTTTTTTGGCCCTTAGAAATTAATGAAAATTTCTGAAATAAAAATGTTTTGTACACTACGCGGTGGTTTGAGTAGTAGTTTTCAACATTAGTTTTATGCGTTGTTTGGTGTTGTAGTGGTGGGGGGTCATGGATTTGGTTGTCACAGCAACTGTTTGAGTTTCGTTCTCCAGAAGAGGTCTCCTTTGGTTTGGCGGTAGTCTTACTGACCGTAGTCGCTACTGTGGTGGTTGTGATAACTGTACATTGGGATATAAAAAAGGTAACAAATTCATAAGGTTTGGGAAAAAGTTTGTTGTCCTTTTAACATAGATTGGTTAGAAAGTTGACATTTTGATAAAGGTCCATTCATGCAGTGCAGTGGAAATAGATGAAAACCATCTCTGACTCAATGCAGCAGCAACACAGTTCAAATTGCATTGTGCTGCTGCTGTGTTGAGTCGGAGATGGTTTGCAATGCATTTTATGATCCATATCCAAATATTCTATGCATTGACATGAAGTTTTGTGCATATATTTTGAAATTTGCATTTTAATCTTTTAAATTTGCCAGTAACTTAACTTTATAAAGAAAAGCTGAATAACTGTCAATTTTGGACAAACCTAATTGGACTTAGACCAGGTCTAATTTTAAAGGCCCATCAGAGATTTTCCAATGAGGGTGCACTCAATTTTCAAACAAATCATGTTTTTTGCATATAAATAAGGCTTGTGTCATGATACTAATCCACTGTATGAAAAAACGAAGCTCAAATCGAAGTCCTTCATATAGGAAATCACAACTTTGTTATAAAATTCCGGATCCAGAATTTTTGTTATACATGGTATCCTATGACACTGTTGCACAAACAAAAAATCTGACTAATCTCTAACTTTGGAATTAAGCATTTTAGGTGACTATCTTTAGTTCTAGATGACTATTTTTAATTACTACACAAAAATATATTTAAAAATCTCTGAGTCAGCCTTTGAGAAAGTGGTGTGGTCTAGCGGTTAGCAAGCTTACCTCTGGAGCAAAGGGTCTCAGTGGGGCTACTTGCTGGATTTCATTTGGGAACTCAATTTGGGATTTAATTTGTATAACAGATATTGTTTAAAACCTGAATACCACTTTCTCCATGGTTCATTTGAAATGGGCAAAGGAACCATTAAAGCTTGCACTTCCCATCCGGTGTGTGTTTCGTGTATTGTGTTTGAATGTTGCAATATGGCGCTGTTTAAGCTGCTGCCTCCAAGTTGCATTGTTTCTGTCTAGTAATTATTAAATTGTAAAGTCTCTAGTAATTTGGCCTACAGGCCACGATTTAAGATAAAAATAAACCTTGATTATTATTTAAACCTGGCCTCACTTTTTGTGCGTACGGAACTAAGACTTTTCAGGTATAACAGCCAATGATTTTACGGTACTTACAGTGAGCACAACCATCAATCTGTACGGTGTCAATCACGGCAGTAGAGCCCTTCTGCTGATCTGATGGCGCTTCTGAAACAATCCTCAATTGAGCGAGTTTACCCACATCTGGCAAGGTTGCCCTGAGTGGGTTGCCTGCTTGGTCACGTCCACCAGTAAATACCTAAATGGGAAAAATATGTAATGTTTGTTAACATTTCAGAATTGGATCATTCATTAAAGGGATGAGCAGCGATTTGCTGATCCGAAAGATCGGAAAAATCATAAAAATTCATATTTTCGTATTTTTGTTACTGGCACGGATGTGCTAACATTACCTGCAAGTGGTTAGCTTGAAATCCACGTATTAAAGACAAGGCAGTATATTTTATCTGTATTCTGTAATTTCTATACGCGCGTATCAAAATTCCGAAGCGTGATATTGACCTCTACAATTTGGCCTCAAACACAAACATTATTGATCTTTGTTTATTCTGTGCAGCTGTAAACCACAATCAGCTGTTTAGTGTAGTGTTTGAGATGGCATCGTTGTATGTCTATTTGTGGGAGACGGTATGACAAATTTCCTCAAATACTTTGTTTTTGCACTATTTAGTGTTATTTTCCTACATTATAGTAGTTATATGGAATTGTACACACCTATCCCCGATTTATGAGCTAAAAATGCATTTCCACGTTTTTTTTCACTCTCTCGCATTATCGCTGCTAATCCCTTTA
The DNA here is from genome assembly GCA_023653785.1 of Ophioderma brevispina. NCBI lineage: Eukaryota > Metazoa > Echinodermata > Ophiuroidea > Amphilepidida > Ophiodermatidae > Ophioderma > Ophioderma brevispina. The sequence continues at coordinate 72,835 of JAMKCH010031798.1, read as the reverse complement.
ATAAGTTCAAAAGGTATGCACACACAAATGAACACATTCACACAAACACACATGAAAGCATGATACATGTAAAAACACAAAACACCCAGTGGTGTACTGACACTTGTGCGGGGGTGTAACAGGGGTCACTTGTCAGAGGGGGCAATTTCCTGGTCAAAGCTCTCTGGGGGATACCTGCTCCCCGCCCCCCTCCCGCCTGTTATGTTAAAGGCTGACTCAGAGATTTCCCGATGAGGGCGCACTCAATTTTCAAACACATCGTGTTTTTTGCATATACATAATGCTTTTCCATATACTAATCACTGTGTGAAATAACTAAGCTTAAAACGAAGTCCTTCATATAGAAAATCACAACTTTGTTATAAAATTCCGGATCCGGAATTTTTGTTATACACGGTATCCTATGGCACTGTTATACTGTGCATAAATGTTTACTGCATGAAAACGGAAAATCCGATTCATCTCTAACTTTGGAATTGAACATTTTAGGTGACTATTTTTAGTTATACTGACTATTTTTTAATTTCTACTCAAAATCATTATATTTCGAAATCTCTGAGTCAGCCTTTAATGCACTTGTGGAAGGGAGGGGGGGGGGGGGGGGAAAGGGGATCAGGTGGCAAGTTTCCCCCACTGGCTTGTAATATACATAGAGAGGAATGTAATAACATTTGCATTTTTGTTCAGATTTTTGAGGGATTACAAACAATTTGAACCAAATTTGGGCCAAATTAATGAAAATTGGCTAATTCTCACACACTTCCTGTGCATTTTGTCACAGTTAGCAAGAACAGGTCTCCAGGACCACTCAAGAATTTGGCTCCCCTGGGCTCAATTACCTCAGTGTGGAGAGCATGGCCTAGCGGTTAGGGTGCTTGCCTGTGGCGCAAATTTACCCCCCAAAAAAATCCCGGGTTGGAATCCCGGTGGGGCAACTTGCTGGGATTTATTCGGGTGCTCAATTCTGGATTTAATCTGTATACGAGTTATTGATTAGATACAGAATACCGCTTTCCTCCATGGTTCACTTGGAATTGGGCAAATGAATCATGAAAGCATCCTGTCCTTCGGAGGGGACGTTAAGCCATCAGTCCCATGTAAAGAGAGTCACAACTGTACATGTACATCGCAGTCAGTGTCGAACAAGAGTAGGGTGTAAACCCCTGACTGTTCCCAATCCGACCCCAGTCTCAAAAAGAGAGCCATGTTCGGAGCGTTCGGATCATGGATACACCGACACAGGGATAAGCTTACACAGTGAAATAAATCTGACACCACCACAAACCATAACAATACTTGTGGATACCGATAAGAAGAAGAATTACCTCAGTACACCACTAAGACGAACAGAAATTTATTATCTATCTACATGCTCCTGATACTCACCTACGATCATTATTAGCATTCGCATTAAGGCTTCCAATCATCACCTTCATGCCTGTATTCAACAGTATATTTGAATATTCAGATTATCATCTGTAGAAGGTGCTGTGCATGCTACCGATAAAGCCGTGACTTCAGCAGGTGTTGTCAGTAACACCTACAAGCAGGTAACAGTGGGGCCGAGGTGTAGTCCAGTGTCCACGGAAGGTGATCGAGTTGGGAGAAACTGGCGGGACTGCCTCACGGGATGGTGCCCGTCGGGTCGATCATCTGTTCAGCCATTGCAATTTCGAGATCATCCGCTTCTTGAAGGGAGATTCATCACCACATCTGCAAAACATAGGGTGGGTAGATATCCAAAAACAATGTCAAGAGGAAAAAATCCCATAATTGTGCCTTTGCAGGCTTAGCTGATGATAAGGAATGTTTCAATTTAAAAAAAAATAGCACATATTTTGAAGGCTGCCCCCAATTTGTTTAAACATGAGATTTTTGCACAGTTGTGTTAGTAATTGTTCGTAACCTATACCTGCAACGGAAATACTTCAAAAGTGCCGTATGTCATAAAGAACGATTTTGTAAATTGAATCGAGAGGGATCCAGATTGATAATTAATGGAGGAGCTGGATGGGGAAATGGCAAAAAATTTCTGCCCGTCCTTTATAAAATATATTGAAAATGACCTCTGCCACTTGTCGGAACCAATGTTGTGAAACAACTAATGGAGGAGTGTAGATTAACGTACAGTCCCTCTATTTCACATTGGAGGCCGCTTCCAGCAGCTGTTGAATTATTTCGGAGATCCCCATATTAAATACAAAATTCCGCTAGTTTGTTCTACTCATTTTCAACGCTTAAACATTTACACTTATGGCTTTAATATCCAATTATTCAAGGAAACTGTACAAATATCTCAAACTGTTTGGAAAATTAGGGGCACTTTTAAAAAAAAAAAGTGATATATTATTGCTTAAGTGTTTGTGCACCGAATATTTAGTAAATTGGCCTTATTTGAAAAACCGTACGTGTGATAGCTTTTGTTTGCATGGTGAGACTTCGCAACTTGGATTGGTTCCAGCAGCCGTGGTGATAATCTGTGTTCTTTGTTGTTTCTGACCTTTTCAGTAGCACCAGGCACCTGCAATCAAGCGAATGAAGAATAATTTTAAGATTGCGATACAATGAGTAAAGGGCAGAATATACAGATCCCGGTGTCATATAAAAAGTTGTGGGGACTGAGTGTCCACCACCCATCTGTCTATTGTGTTCTCCATTGAGTGCTTGTATGCATCATTTGCTTTTAGCCACTGTACCAAACGGCCCTCGTTACAAAGTTCACGGTTTATTCGTACATGTTGCTATGGAGCTAGGACATTCTCTCATGGGGGGACAATCAGTTTCTTACACCGGGATACAGATAAAGGAGACAAATATAAAGGTTGACTGTGAGGAACACATGAATAAGAAAGGAATCTAAGGGTTGGTGTATTTTGTGGTAATAATAATCAGTTTATTTTAATCTAAAAATCGTGGCCTGTTAGCCAAATTGCTAGAGACTTTACAAAATTAAATAATTACTAGGACAGAAACAATGCCAACTGGAAGGCAGCAGCTTAAAAAGCACCATATTGCAACATTCCAAACACACTACATGGAAACACACACGGATGGGAAGTTGCAAGCGTTCATGGTTCCTGTGCCCATTTCAAAGGACCCATGGAGAAAGTGGTATCAGGTTTTAATCATAATCTGTTATACAAATATACAGTTCCAAATGACCGTTCCCGAAATTATTAAAAAAGGAGTGTAAAGGAGAGAAGTAGTATAGGGTGAAGCAGAGAAATCTAAGATGTATAGGAGAGAGATTATAAGATGAAAAATGAGAAGAAAAATAGAAGGAATACAAGGTATGATGGAGATATTTCTTGGTAGAAAGGAGAGAATGTAAGAGTAGTAAAGGAAGGGATATAGATAATATACAGTAAGAATTTGAGAAATTAAGGTGTAAAGGATAAAAATATAAGGTGTAAAGGATAGAAATAAAAGGTGTAAAGGATAGAAATATAAGGTGTAAATGATAGAAATATAAGGTGTAAAGGATAGAAATATAAGGTGTAAAGGAAAGAAATATAAGGTGTAAAGATAGAAAATATAAGGTGTAATTAAAGGATAGACTAACAGGTTAAAGGATAGAAATATAAGGTTGTAAAGGATAGATATAAGAGTGTAAAGGATAAATATAAGGTGTAAAGGAGGGAAATATAAGGTGTAAAGGAGGGAAATATAAGGTGTAAAGGAGGGAAATATAAGGAGTTAAAAAGATAGAATATAAGGGGTTTAAAGGAAAGAAATATAAGGTGTAAAGGATAGAAATATAAGGTGTAAAGGAAGTAGAAATATTAAGGTTGTCAACGTGATAAGAAATATAAGGTGTAAAGGATAGAAATATAAGGTGTAAAGGATAGAAATAAAGGTGTAAGGATAGAATATTAAGGTGGTGGTTAAAGATAGAAAATATAAGGTTGTGTCAAAGGAGAGAAATAAAGTTGTAAAGGACGAAATATAAGGTGTAAAGGATAGAAAGAAAGGTGTAAAGGAGAGACATAAAAGGTGTAACGGATAGAAAATATAAGCGTGTAAAGGGGGAAAGAAAGATATGGAGGTTAAATACGATAAGGAGACAAAATTTATTAAAAGAGGAAGGTATAGGTTGCAATGGAACAAAAATCTAATATGTAACGAAGAAGAAAAATATAAGGTTTGAAAGGAGAAAATAAGGTCAAAGGAGATCACAAATAATATAGATGAAAAGGAGATCAATATTAGGGGCAAAGGCGAGCAAGTAGATGTAAGGATAGAATATTAACTTGCAAAGAATGGATGATGTTAAAGAGATAAGGTGGAGGGATGAGAAAGACAGAGAGAGAGCGAGAGAAATAAGCTGTACGGAAAGGAATATAGGATGTAAAGCGCAAAATATAAGATGTAAAGGAGAGAAATGTGATATAAGAGGTAAAAGGAGAGAGATTGTTGTAAGCTTTAAGGAGTTTAAGGAGAGAACTATGATGGTGTAAAAAAGAAAAAAAAGGGGTAAAGCAGATAAATATAAGGTGTATAAAAGAGGGAAATATAGGGTAAGGAGAGAACAGGGTGTAAGGAGAAAGATACATTAGGATACCAAGGAGCCCTTTTATGGAATTCATGAATGACCATCTTAAACAGTCCCAATCCTTAGCTATTTTAAAAACACTTCTCAAAAAAACAGTCATGATTTTTATTCGAAACTGATTAATTGTCTGTGATTTGGGGAACTTATACTTATTCATTTTTATTTTTTAACTGTTTTTTTTTTTCTCTATGTTTTCAAATCTATTAATTGTAAATTTTGGTCAGCACCCTTATTGCCCTGTGTGCTTATAATTTATGTTGTAGTTTAGAACTTTTCAAAATAAGTTCATACTATGTGTTAATGTGTAACTTACGATGGGGCCACTAATTACCGCAATGCGTTTTCGTGGCATCCACAATCTCTTGCAATATTGATCTTACTTATATCTAAATCAATCTTTTGTTTTATTCAAATATCATGTTCCATATTCTGTATTGTGTATAAATTTATATTTACTGATATGTGCAATGAGATGGAAATAAACCTGCAACCTGAAACATACAGAGGAGAACTATATGACGTAAAGGAGGAAAATATCAAGTAATAACGAGAGACCTATAAGTTGCAAAGAGAGAAAATATATGGGGTATTGAGACAAATTAATGTAAAGGAGAAAAAAAAGTATGGGTAAGATGTTCAAAAAAGTGTCACGGAATAATAATGCCATTTTGGCTTATTACCTGAGGAATAGTAATTGGCATTTGTGTTGTTAACGTCTTATCAGCAATCTTTTCTGTTGTAGCTATTTTTTCAGTCAGTGTCTTGGCTGTTACAATTGCTGGTGTGTGGTTGTTTCAGGAAGCCATCGAGCTGTGTGGGCCAAAGACAACGTTGTTAAGTTAAATAAGATTTATTTATTGTTACCAGGGCCAGGCGCGGATCCAGGGAGGGGGCGCACGCCTCCCGGTAATTCTGCAAATTCTTGCAAAATCAGCCCATTTTGAGCTATTTTGGACCAGTTACAGCCTTTCAGCCCCCGGTAATTTTGACATTTTTCAAATCCTGGATCCGCCATTGACCTTGCCCGTAGCCATGAATTTTTGTCGGGGGGGGGGGGGGGGTGGAGGTGTCTGTGGATTTGTGGATTTTCCAGAAGTGGACCTTTGGAGCGTGAGGAATTAACGAGTGGGTGCAGGGTTCTATTAGAAGGGAACCTCGATTCAAATATCCTTGGGCCGCGTTGGAGGCAAAAAACAAGCAGCAAGCAAAACTTCAGCATGATAAAGCGGAACATTTTGCAGATTGCCGTTTTTGGGGGTGCGTCACACCCCTGCACCCCTCTGGCTACGGCCCTGATAGTTACTGTAACTACTTGGTAGGTGAACCAATCGTGGCCCAAATTTTCTTATGGTGTTTTCTCCCTTGCATGAAAGCATATCACAAAAAGAATCTGATTACAAGTTTTGAGTTAAAATTGGTCCAGTCATTTGAATAGTAGAAATAAAGATGTGTACCAAATTTTTTTCTAAATCCTGAAATTGTGATGTACGTGTAATACTCAAATTAAGCAGAGATCAAAAATATTGTAAAGCAAAGCAAAATAATAAAGAAATATTAATGACACAATGCATTGCTTACTTGTTTTGGGTAGCAAAACTTACAGAAGTACTTCTTTAGTGTAGCAAAATCAGACAAAAACACTTGTTTAGGGTATATTTTTTAGTCAGTGGTAATACTTGTTTAGGATGCATTTTGGAAGTCCATTTTCACTCATCATATCCACCTTTTGCATACAATGGCCCCCCCCGGGCCATCTTAACAAATCTTAACAAACGTCTTGGTCTTTCCATAGAAGAAATTCCACATTACCACCTGTTTAGTTTGTCAGTGGCGACCTAAATACTAACATTATATTGTCCAAATGCACTTAAAATGACCTAACCACAGTGGAATGGGTACGTGTGGCATCCAAGACCACCCATACACTTTTCTTATAACCACTTTAGACCCGCTGATTGCAAGAATTCATCTCATAAAATTCCTTAAAATAGTTCCTTAATTACATGGAACATTTAGGGACATATTTCATTTTTTTTTTTTATTTTTAATTTTTTTTTTTTTTTTTGTATTTTACAAAAAAAAGGTTTGTTTCCCCAAATCACAAAATTATTTCAAATAGTCCTGTAGATTTCATGGGTTTCCCACGCACGCCCCTTAAAACTAAATCTAACATAATTTTTAGGATCTCTACGACATCTCTTAAGAATTTTGATGTTAACCAAACGCCAAATCAAATATTGTCGCGCACGGGGTCTGTTTAGAGTGGCCCATCTGAATCTAGAGTTCATGTCATGTAAAGTGTTTCGATTTAGTTGAAAGGTATCTCATATTATTGGCACATCATAAAGAAATTAGATATACTTTGCATATTTGTGTCTGTTTTAGGTTACCTGCCATATGGTTTAAATGGTTATCAAAGGTTTTTGATTGGTTCATTGTACATGGGTCACACTTTCCAAATGCATGGATCTTGGCAAAATTTTTGGGGGGTGTTAAGTTGTTGGTATGAGCTTGAGCAATCTGGAAATATCAGTTTCTAATGATTTAGGGATCTTCCGTTGTGGTTTTATGTTTTTAGGAAAAGACAGGGGAACCCATGAAATCTAACTAGACTAAAACTATTTTTTTTGGCTGGGAGGATCAGTTCCGCAAGGGGTTGGTACATTTACTTTACTGCCCCACTTGCCTGCTCCCAGTTGAATTCAGCTCCTTGACGGAATAAAGTGCAGGAAATACTGGTACTTTATTCCGTCAAACGGGCTGCTGAATTCAACTGGGAGCAGAAGTGGGGTCAACAAACTGTACCAACAACCTTTCCCAAGGCCCCAATATTACTTTAGTGCCACAAGCACCCACAAGTCAAGTTGAGTACCCCTCTTCCGGCTTTCAAACAAACCGTTTGCAGTAGTGTCACTCCTGATTCACACGCTTCTAGCTTCACGCAGATAGCGAATTGCTTATTTCGTCCTCGAATGAGCACATCCCACAGTACACTGCATCCCATTAGGACTTTTCGAGATTCACACACAGCCTTCCTGATGCAATTGCCCTCTTAACTCCAATCACAATTGCCTCCATGGTACACTCTGCTGTGGTCATTCATTATCTGAAAGAAAAAGATACATTAAAGAGCCATGAGGAGATTTCCAGAAAGAAGCCCCCCCCAATTTTTTCTTGAACCCAGTTTTTTTAAATTTTTGGAATGCTTACCAATGCATTAGCTCACAAAACTGAAGTGAATAAGCCGAATACACCGTCTTTATGTAATTAGATGATGATTTAGTAGTTTCTGTCGTGCACGACAGAAAGTCAAAGCATGGATTTCTATGGGGAATGATTACGATAGCAGGCAAGTTCAAAACAAGGTTTGCAGTTTTCGTTTGCACCTGTTTGTCCAATAAACCTTCAAAACGTTCTTGGTAGTTGGTCTACAACCAATCCAGTGAAATTTGAGAGAAATTCGTATCCTAAAAAATCCCCTCCTGTCACTTTAAGGCTGGCTCAGAGATTTTGAAATATAATTATTTTGAGTACAAATTAAAAACAGTCTTCTAGAACTAAAGATAGTCACCTAAAATGTTCAATTCCAAAGTTAGAGATGAATTGAATTTTCTGTTTTCGTGCAGTAATCATTTATACACAGTATAACAGTGCCATAGGATACTGTGTATAACAAAAATTCCGGATCCGGAATTTTATAAGAAAGTTGTAATTATTGATATGAAGGACTTCGATTTGAGCTTAGTTATTTCACACAATGTATATGGCCAAGCATTATGTACGTGCAAAAAACATGATTTGTTTGAAAATTGAGTGCGCCCTCATCTGGAAATCTCTGAGTCAGCCTTTAGTGTTCATAATTTCAATAGTCTCATTACCCAAGCTTATTGCCATTTGAGACTATCAATTTGAGACATGGTTCAATTGCCATGAGACGCTATTTGAGCTTTTAATAATAGATTATTAAGGGGCTGTTTACAGGTTTGTATGACCAGAAATGATTGAAAACAATTACCCGCAAGCTGGGGGGGGGAATTAACACCCTCCTCTAGACGATGTTTTATAGACCAGTTAACATCCTACGTCACTTCTTTTGTTGCCTGCGAATCCATTCCTACGAATCGTTATGGCCCATAGTATTAAAACTCTAACAGATACAATTGCCCAGTGTGTAACAGTCAGGCCGACCTATTTCAAGATACCAGGCCCTAACATGTTTACAAACATTGCTGTAAACTGGTCTATACATACTTGTTGATGGATTAAACCCGGGGGATTAAACATTTAGAATAGAACACAAAAACACTACAGCTAGTGTTCTGAAAGGGAGTCTAACTATAGACGTGGATTTAAACCAGGGTTAGTCCTACATGAATGGACCTTTATTCTTTCAAAATACTGTGAAAGTTGTAATGTAATGGGTGAGAAACTTCCTCATGGATGGGTCGTTCCAGCCCGTCCATGAGGAATTTTCTCACCCGTTAACAGCACATTTTGAGAGTATGTTGGAAGGAAAAATGTCCACTCTTGAAGGACTAATACTGGTTTAAACCCGGGTCTAGAGTAGTTAGACTCCCTTTCAGAATACCAGCCCATGACCACAGCACACTTGTGACAGAACTTAACAAAAACATTAAAACAGAGTAAAACATACCCTTATTTCTCCTATCAGCTTCATCCTCGACTACTTCTCCATGACCTATGTTTTGTTCTACAAAAAAGATAACATGTAATGTTTGTGAAATTTTGGAATAGCAAATTTCTCATGGTAAAAATCAAACATTCACAAACATCGTCAACATTAGGGACGCACCATTAGACTTCAAGGGGGGGGGGTTTGGAAGTTTGGGTGAGGGCAAGTTTTTTTTTTTTTTTTTTTTTTTTTGTGGGGAAAGTTTTTTTTTTTTTGCTCATATGGTGGGTGAATTTTTTTTTTATAGAAAACTTCCAAACCCCCCCTTGAAGTCAAATGGTGCGTCCCTTAAAAGGCTATTCAGGGAGGAAGGCGAGGTAGACGCTATGAGCTAGTAAAATCTCAATTCCCTTGGCACAGTTCAGTACCTTCCATTCACCAGTGTATTTAGAAAATACACCCCCTGGTTTTGGGGTTTGATATATGATACTCAGATCACACAAGGTCAGTTCATGTCAATGTATGTACAAGTACAACTGAACTGTGTCCTTGTTGGATGAGCATATTGTAACTCATAGTGAGAGGGGGGGGGGAGGGGATATGACTGTGGCATAATTTGTCGATGCTACTACCATGCTTCTGGAGCATAATTTCGGACCAAGAAGCGTTCGCAGTTGCTATGACGTAGTAATCCGCCAAACAGCGTCCGCCAACTCGCATTTTTTTTTTGTTAACCAGCAAAAATAAGCGTGTTTGTACTAATTCTAAAAAAAATGATTAGGAAATGCCCAGAGGCCTTGCTACCGCTAAATTAAATACCCTAAGGAAATAAGGTTGCTATTCTTTTCGTCATGAAACTATAGCGATTTTTGTATTGAATATCAAGACCCGAAAAAGTGGCCTATGGGGTACTGGAATACACTAAATCACATAAGATTAAAAATGAGTATTGGTATTAATTGGAATTTTCAACATGGGTTATTTTGTTGTCATGTATAGAACAAAGAATATAATAGAATGTACCTTTAAAACAACATTTTAGAACATTTACATCATTTCTGATATAAAAAAGAGGACAAAGCAAATGCCAAATGGTATTACCTAAAAGATTTAAAGAAAGCGACTACAACCATTAAATTCAAACATCTCCTCTGCTCAGGAGGTTACCTGTTCGAAACGATTTACAACTAGCTAATATGAGTGCTGATAAAATTCAGACTTATGCCAATGCTTTATAGAAAAGCTATTTATACACACCTATAGTCGTTGTCTGATGGGCAGCAGTTGTTGGTGCGCTAGTGGTTTCAGCAGCAGCAGTTGTAGCAGCTTTAGTAGTTTCAACAACTGAAGCTTTAGTAGATTCAGGAGCAGTTGTTGGAGCTTTAGTTGTTTCTGCAGCTGATGCTTTGGTAGTTTCAGGAGCAGCTATTGGAGCTTTAGTAGTCTCTGCAGCTGAGGCTTTGGTAGTTTCAGGAGCAGCCGTTGGAGCTCTAGTAGTTTCTGCAGTTGTTGGAGCTTTAGTAGTTTCTGCAGCTGAGACTTTGGTAGTTTGAGGAGCAGCTGTTGGAGCTTTAGTAGTTTCTGCAGCTGAAGCTGTGGTAAATTGGACCATGGGACCATGTGTGGTAATTCATGTGGTCGATCACATTTGGAGACATTTTTATTTATAACATCAAAAGAAAACATTTGCTGGGCCTCAAATATCACTGGGTATATTATGAGAAGAATCGTTCAGGTCCCCCACTTTTAAGACAGTTGAATTTGTTTAAACCATGCTCACGTCTTATACAATCGTATCAAAGTCTTCCATAGAAGAACTTTCCACATTACCTGTTTAGTTTGTCAGTGACGACCTAAATAATAACATTTATTGTCAAATGCACTTAAATGGCCTGAAACAGTGGAATGGGTATGTGTGGCGTCCAAGACCCCCAGACCACTTATCTTAGAAATACTTTAGACCCGCTTGATCGCAATATGTCCCATAAAAGTTCCTTAAAATTTTAGTTCCTTAATCGAACATTTAGGGACATATTTCTTTCAGATTTACAACCTCTATTTTTACAAAAGGTTTGTTTCTAAAATCACAATATTAGTCTAGCAGATTCATGAGTTCCTATGCACCCTCTAAACTAAATTCTATTATAAATTTTAGGATCTGTACGACATCTTCTTAAAGAATTTTGATGTTACCAAAATCAAATAATGTCCCACAGGGTCCGTTTGGCGGCCATCTTGAATCTAAAGAGATAATTTATATAAAGTGGTTCGATTTAGTTGAAAGCTATCTCATATGATTCGTCTCATTATAAGAAATTAGAAAATATGTACTTCGGCATATTTGTGATGTTTAGTTACCGAGGGTGAAAATGTGACAAAGGTAATTGAACTTTTGATTGGTCATTGTACAGGGGGCCACACTTTCAAAATGCATGGATCTTGGCAAAATTGGTGTGAAGTTGTTGGTATGAGCATGAGCAATCTGGAAATGTACAGTTTCCATGCTTTAGGATCTTCCGTTGTGGTTTATATTTTATGAAAGAGACAGGGGAGCCCATGAAATCTGCTAGACTAAAACTATTTTTGGCTGGAAGGATCAGTTCCCAAACCCCAATATTTACATTTTGTGCCACAAAGACCCACACAAGTCAAAGTTGAGTACCTCTCCAGGCTTCAAACAAACCTTTTGCAGTAGTTGTCACTCCTGAATCACACCCTTCTGGCTTCACACAGATAGCGAATTGCTTATTTTGTCCTCGAATTAGCACATTCCCACCAGTGCACTTGCATCCTCTAGGACAGTTTTGAGAGATCACAGCCTTCCTGATGCATTGCCTTCTTAACTCCAAGTCACATTGCCTACATGTACATTCTGCTGTGCATTCATTATCTGAAAAGAAAAAGAAATACATTAATGCTCATATTATTTCAATAGTCTCATTACCTTGTTGCCATTTGAGACTATCAATTTGAGACATGGTTCAACTGCCATGAGACGCTATTTGAGCTTTTAATAATAGATTATTAAGGGGCTGTTTACAGGTTTGTATGACCAGAAATGATTGAAAACAATTACCCACAAGCTGGGGGGGGGGGGGGGTAATTAACACCCTCCTCTAGACGATGTTTTATACATACTTGTTGATGGATTAAACCTGGGGATTAAACAGAACATTTAGAATAGAACACAAAACGCTATGGCTGGTATTCTGAAAGGGAGTCTAACTATAGACGTGAATTAACCCTAAAAGAGCCGGTGTGGCAGGAGATATAGTCCTCCGGGCTCACAGTCCGGGAACAATGGTGAACAATAGGGCAATCGATTCAGTTGACTCTTCACGCAACATTAGTTTCACGCTTTATTCCGTTGTCGTCTATGGAGCCCGGACTATAATACCTGCCGGACTATACTTTCACACCGGGCTTTTTGGACCGGGGGGGGGCGGATTCCGCCCCCTAGTATCTCGGAAACGGATTGATGAACTATCATATGTGTGGTACCAATGGATAGCTATGATCCTCCCGAGTCCATTGATACCAAACAAGTACAAACACACCTTGTATGACGTTGTATGACGTCATGCAAAAATACGAAAAAACTATAAAAAAAATCGCAAAATTTATTGTTTTTTCGGCATTTTTTCAAGCACACAATGCTCTTACTACAAATAAATCAAATAAATAAGACAAAACATAGTGTAACTGTATCCTTAGCACAAAAAATGGATTTCTGCTGTTCCGTGTAATTTCAATGGGAAATAGCTTTTCTTCGCACGCAGTGCGCGATTACGTAATGCTGCGTCATAACCGTAGGTCAGATTTTGTTCAATATGGTCTTAAATCGAGCGCAAGGCTTCAAAGAAAAAGTCATGTAGTTTCGGCTTGAAAAAATAACAAATGGGTGAGATACGACAAAAAATGTCGAGGGGGTCCGCCCCGGGCCTTTAGGGTTAAAAGCTGGGTTAGTCCTACATGAATGGACCTTTCTCACCCGTTACAGCACATTTTAGAGTATGTTGGAAGGAAAAAAGGTCCACTCTTGTAGGACTAACACTGGTTTAAACCCAGGTCTAGAGTTCTGACTCCCTTTCAGAATACCAGCCCATGACCACAGCACACTTGTGACAGAACTTAACAATATCAGTAAAACAAAGTAAAACATACCCTTATTTCTCCTGTCAGCTTCATCCTCGACTACTTCTCCATGACCTAAGTTTTGTTCTATAAAAAAAGATAACATGTACCGTTTGTTAAATTTGGGAATAGCACACTTCTAATGGTAAAAATCAAAAATAATCAGCAAAATAAGCGTGTTTGTGCACATTCTAAAGAAGTTAATCGGGAACAGCCCAGATGCCCAGAGCGATTTTTGTACTGAATATCAAGACGCGGACAATGTGGCTTATGGGAAACTGGAATACACTAAATCTCATAAGATTAAAAACGAGTGTTGGTATCAATTGGAATTTTCTACATAAGGTTATTTTATTGTCATGTACAGGACAAAGAATAAAAAAACCACCACCGGAACTCTGAATGTCCATTTAAAATAACATTTTAGAACATTTACATCATTTCTGATATTAAAATAAGTCAAAGCAATGCCAAACGGTATTAATTAAAACGATTAAATTAAAACATCTTCTCTGCTCAGGAGGTACATGTTCGAAACGATTTACAATTAACTAATATGAGTGCTGATAAAATTTAGACTTATGTCAATGCTAATTAGAGAAGCTAATTTTATACACACCTATAGTCGTTGTCTGATGGGCAGCAGTTGTTGGTGTGCTAGTGGTTTCAGCAGCAGCAGTTGTAGCAGCTTCAGTAGTTTCAACAACTGAGGCTTTAGTAGTTTCAGGAGCAGTTGTTGGAGCTTTAGTTGTTTCTGCAGCTGAGGCTTTGGTAGTTTGAGCAGCAGCAGTTGTAGGAGCTTTAGTAGTTTCAACAGCTGAAGCTTTAGTAGTTTCAGGAGCAGTTGTTGGAGCTTTAGTTGCAGCTGAGGCTTTGGTAGTTTGAGCAGCAGCAGTTGTAGCAGCTTTAGTAGTTTCAACAGCTGAAGCTTTAGTAGTTTCAGGAGCAGTTGTTGGAGCTATAGTTGTTTCTGCAGCTGAGCTTTGGTATTTGAGCAGCAGCATTTGTATCAGCTTCGATTATTTCAACACTGAGGCGTTATGAGTTTCCTACCATTTGTTGGAGCTTTCGTTGTTTCTGCGCTGAGGCTTTGGTAGTTTCAAGAAGTTGTTTGTGGAGCTTTAGTAGTTGCAACAGCTGGTGCTTTGGTATCTCTCTACCCCTGTGGGGAGCAGCAGTTGTTTCAAAGGCGCTCCTTCTTCCTTCTTTCGTCATCCCCCCAGTTTTTCTCATGCCCTGCTCCGTTGGACATACAACCTACCGTCTAATCTTCGCTTTGGACTATAACTGTACACTCCTTTGAACAACCGTTTTTGATCTTGGCAGAGCACAGGCTAATTTCGTGTGCTTCATCACAATCACTACAGAGGCAGACCGTCGCCATTCACCCTTTAACGAAATCAAATGATTTCAATGAGCTTTTGTTCGAACAAATAAAGACCGGCTAGCGAAAAAAAGAACAGAATACTTCTTGTACATATAATTTATCAGACTTAAACGAGAGATTCACATTTTTTAATGTGAAATATTAAGTAAGAAATTTGATACTCTTTAAAATGGAAGATCCCCAGGACATTTGTTTTATTCAAGACACAAACACGAATTCATAATTTAGTATATTCAGATTAATCCTTACCTCTTCTCTCACATTTTTCATCGCTTGGTTCAGCATGGCCAGGTTGCATAGAACAGTCGTACTTTGGTATTCCAAACCCCGGCAGTTGTTGGTTCTTTAGTGTTTTAACACAGCTCAGTTGTAGGAGATTTCGTAGTTTCAGAAGCCTCTGTTGGAGCTTTAGTATTTTCGGCATTGAGGCTTTGGTAGTTTAGGCAGCCTGTAGGAGCTTTAGTAGTTTCTGTAGCTGAGGCTGTGGAAGTTTCAGGAGCAGCTGTTGGAGTGGGAGCTTTAGTAGTTTCGTGGCCGATGCTTTGGTAGTTTCAAGGAGCAGCTGTTGGAGCTTTAAGTAGTTTTTCCGCGGCTGATGCTGTGGTAGTTTCAGATCAGCTGTTGGACTTTAGTAGTTTCCGCAGCTGAGGCCTTTGGTAGTCTCAGGAGCATCGTGGAGCTTTAGTTGTTTCCGCAGCTGATGCTGTGGTAGTTTCAGGAGCGCTGTTGGAGCTTAGTATTTTCCCAGCTGATTCCTTTGGTTGTTTCAGGAGCATCTGTTGGAGCTTTATTGTTTCGGCAGCTGTTGGAGCTTTAGTAGTTTCTGCAGCGGAGGCTTTGGTAGTTTGAGAGCCGGGCCGCAGCGTAGCAGCTTCATAGTTTTCAACAGCCTAAGCTTTAGTAGTTTTTTTCAAGAGCCTGTGTCGAGCTTTAGTATTTGGACGTCTGGTGCTTTGCTAGTCTCTCTACCTTCTTGGAGCAACGGTTGTTTCCAATGGCTTCTTCTCCTTCTTCTTCTTCGTCATCCCTTTTGCTCATGGCAATGCTCCGTGGACATACAAACCCTACCTCTAAACCTTCGCTTTGGAACTTATAAAACATGTACACTCTCCTTTGAACAACCGTTTTTGGATTTGGCCATAGCACAGGCCTATGCTGTGGCTTCGATCACAATCACTACAGAGGCAGGATGCGCGCATTCACCTTTAAAGAAATCAAGGAATTTCAATGACTTTGTTCGAAACCAAATAAAGACCGCGAGCTAAAACGAGACAGAACGCGAAATCGGCATAAAAACAATTTGTGATTCATTGTGGGAAGGTTTTATCACTTTTAGGACCTCCTGACCGTTGACAATCAATAGTAGGGTTTTAATAATTATGTTTTTTATAACTATTCTAGCAATAAGCCATAAAATCATGCCGGAATTAGTTTGATCGAGTAAACATGTTGTTCTATAATTTTACAGAGCAATAATATCTTATACTATTTTTTGAAATTGCTGAAAGAACTTGCTCCTGAATATTGACGGGTCACAGTTCAGGAGTCCCTAAATTTACCGGGAAGTTAAACTGGTCGATTTGGCTTTATAACGTTCTAATCTTACACTGGTAGCAGTTCAAACCGAGAGTTAACATTTTTTTATGTGAAATGATAACGTAAAAAAAAGAATTTGGGTACCTTTAAAGGAGACTTACCACAGTAACTATTTTTTTTTTATTTCAAGACAAAAACAAACCAAATTAGAATTTTATTATGATGTCAGTAGTAATCCTTTACCTGCCTCCTATCAACATTTTTCATTTTCATCGCTTGGTTCCGCATGGCCAGGTGCTACAGAAGCAGTCGTACTTTGGTATTTACAAAGGACCACCGGCAGTTGTTGGTTCTTTAGTGGTTTTAGCAGCAGCAAGCAGTTTAGGAGATTTCGTCAGTTTCGAGAAGCAGCTGTTTGGGAAGCCTTTATAGTTTCGGCGCTAGCTTTGGTAGTTTCAGGAGCAGCTGTTGGATCTTCATATTTTCCGCCGCGGCTGAGGCTTTGGTAGTTTCAGCAGCAGCTGTTTGAGCTTTAAGTAGTTTCTGCGCTGAGGCTTTGGTAGTTTCAGGAGCAGCTGGTGGCGCTTTAGATTTTCCGCGGCTGATTCTTTGTAGTTTCCATCAGGATCAGCTGTTGAGCTTTAGTAGTTTCTTGCAGCTAGGGCTTTGTAGTTTCAGGGACAGCTGTTGGAGCTTTAGTAGTTTTCGCGGCTGATTCTTTGGGGTTGTTTCACAGAGCAGCTGTTGAGCTTTTAGTTTCCGCAGCTGATCTTTGGTACAGTTGTAGGAGCAGCTTTTGGACTTTAAGTAGTTTCCGCAGCTGAGCTTTGGTAGTTTTCAGGAGCATCGTTGAGCTGTTATAGTTGTTCTGCAGCTGTTGCAGCTTTAGTAGTTTCTGCAGCGGAGGCTTTAGTAGTTTCAGGAGCAGCTGTTGGAGCTTTAGTAGTTCCCGCAGCTGAGGCTTTGGTAGTTTGACCACATAGCAGTTGTAGCGCAGCTTTTAGTAGTTCAGGAGGCAGGAGCGGTTTAGGAGCTTTGGTAGTTTCAACCGCTGGTTCTTTGCTATCTAATGGGAGCAGCATTTTGTTTTCCAACGCTCTCCTATTTCTTCCTTCTTCGGCTCCAAGGTTGCTCAGTGCAATGCTCCGGGACATACAAACCCTACCTCTAAACCTTCGCTTTGGACTAGAACATTAACACTCCTTTGAACAACCGTTTTTGATCTTGGCAAGAGCAACAGGCGAATGCGTGTGCTTCGATCACATCACTACAAGGCATGACTCCGTCGCCATTCACCTTTAAAGAAATCAACAGATTTCAAGGAGCTATTGCCGCAATATAAAGGGCTCTTACGAATGAGACTTAATTGTTATACCAATGGTTTTACAAAACAAATATTCTACGTTTTAAATATTTGAATGCAATTAAAGTAAGAATTTGTATAGATAGAGGTTTTACCTATTATGATTGTTTTCCCAAGACAAAATACCCGAATAGAAATTGCAAATAGACTTTGCTCGAAGAAATAAAGATTGGCTTGATATTATGAGAGAGGGTATTTGTGTTAAGGTGGGAAGGTGATTGGGCACTTTCGAGGGAGATATAAATCTTGGTGTCTATTGCTAAACACCCCCTGCCTAGGTCATATAGTCCCCGACTATCTAATTGCACCTGTCCCACACCTTAAGCAGTAACAATTGGTTATCTCTTTTCATGTTTGAATTTTAATGTTAGAATTGGTATTTTTCAAAAGAAAGCAATTCTCACCTGAGTCTTTCAACAATTTTTTTCTTCGTTTGGTTCACAGCATTGCCGGTGGTTTGAGAAGCAGCCGTAGCACTTGTGGTTTCTGTCAGCTGAAGCTTTGTTAGTTTCACAGGAGCACTGTTGGAGCTTTAGTATTTTCGCAGCTGGAGGCTTTGGTAGTTTCACAGCAGCTGTTGGAGCTTTAGTAGTTTCCGCAGTTGTTGAGGGCCTTGGTAGTTTCCGGAGCAGCTGTTGTGTTTATTAAGTTTTTCTGCAGCTGAAGGGCTTTGTAGTTTCAGGAGCAGCTGTTTGAGCTTTAGTAGTTTCCGCAGCTGAGGCTTTGGTATTTTTTTCAGGAAGCTGTTGGAGCTTTAGTAG
Source organism: Ophioderma brevispina (assembly GCA_023653785.1). NCBI lineage: Eukaryota > Metazoa > Echinodermata > Ophiuroidea > Amphilepidida > Ophiodermatidae > Ophioderma > Ophioderma brevispina. Next base: position 54,469 of record JAMKCH010031798.1, on the reverse strand, counting down.
AGTTCCCCAGCTGAGCTTTGGTAGTTTCAGCAGCAGCTGGTTGCGAGCTTAGTTAGTATTTTCTTCTGCTCTGAGGCTTTGGTATTTCAGAGGGCGCAGTTGGAGCTTTAGTAGTTTCCGCAGCAGATGCTTTGGTAGTTTCAAGGAGCAGCTGTTAAGCTTTAGTAGTTTCTTGCAGCTGAGGCTTTGGTAGTTTCAGGAGCAGCTTGTTGGATCTTTAGTCTTTCTTCTTTCTGCAGTGAGGCCTTTGGTAAGTTTTCAGGAGCCAGCGTTGGAGCTTTATTATTTTCCCGCATCTGAGGCTTTGGTAGTTTCAGGAGCAACTGTTGGAGCTTTATAGTTTCTGCCGCTTTGCAACTTTAGTAGTTTCTGTCTGCAGCTGAGGCTTGTAGGTAGGTTCGGAGCAGCTGTTGGAGCTTTAGTAGTTTCCGCAGCTGAGCTTTGGTAGTTTTGAACCCCCAGTAGCAGTGTAGCAGCTTTAGTAGTTTCAGGAGCGTTGTAGGAGCCTTTGGTATTTTCAACGCTGGTTCTTTGCTAGCTATGGGAGCCGCATGTTGTTTCCAACGGTTCTTGTTTTCTTCTTCTTCTTCTTCGTCATCCAATTTTGCTCAGTGCAATGCTCCTGGACCTACAACCCTACCACCTCTAACCTTCGCTTTGGCCTCTACCTGTACACTCCTTTGAACACCGTTTTTGAGCTTGCAAGAGCCCACGCTATTCGTGTGCTTCGATCACAATCACTACAGAGGCATGATTCGTCGCATTCACCTTTAAAGAAATCCAACAGATTTCAGTGGCTCATTCGCCGCACTAATAAAAAATATGCTGGTAAGAATAGACTTTTTAATTGTTATACAATGGTTTAACAAGATATCTCCGTTTTAATGTTTGAGACGCCTATTTTGTATAGAGAGTTTACCGAGTATGATTTGTTTTTTCAATACAAAATACACTAATAAGAAATGGCAAATAGACTTTGGGTCGAAAAATAAGATTGGCTTGAATCTTATAGAGGGGTATTTTTTTAAGGTGGGAAGGTGTAAATTGGTCACTTCTTTCGAGGGAAGATATATAATCGGTGTCTATATCTAAACACCCATGCCTAGGTCAATAGGTCCCCGCTATCTAATTGCACCTGTCCCACCTTAAGCATTACAACATTGGTTATCTCCTTTTCATGTTCTGAGAATTTGTTGTCATTAGAAAATTGGTATTTTTTTTTCACAAGAAAGCAATTCTCACCTGCTCTTTACATTTCTTTTCTGGTTCTTCCTTCTCGTTTTGGTTCAGCATTGCCGGTGGTTGAGAAGCCACCGTAGCACTTGTGGTTTCTTGCAGCTGAAGCTTTGTAGGGTTTCAAGGAGCAGTTGTTGGAGCTTTAGTAGTTTCCGCAGCTGCGGTCTTTGGTAGTTTCAGCAGCAGCTGTTGGTCTTTAGTAGTTTCTGCAGTGTTGTTGGGGCCTTGGTAGTTTGTCAATCCAGGAGCACTGTTGTGCTTTAGTAGTTTCTGCCGCTTGGAGGCCTTTTGGGTAGTTCAGGAGCAGTTGTTGGAGCTTTAGTAGTTTTCTTCTGGCAGTGATGCTTTGGTAGTTTCAGGATGCAGCTTGTGGAGCTTTTAGTAGTCTTCTGCGCTTTTGCCGCTTTGTAGTTTCTGCAGCTGATGCTTTGGTAGTTTTCAGGAGCAGCTGTTGGAGCTTAGTAGTTTCCGCAGCTGAGGGGCTTTGGTAGTTTTCAGGAGCAACTGTTTGAGTCTTTAATGTAGTTCCGCGCTGAGGCTTTGGTAGTTTCAAGGGCAGCTTTTTGGACGCTTTAGTAGTTTCCTCCGCAGCTGAGGCTTTTGGTGTTTTTTCAGGAGCAACGTGGAGCTTTAGTAGTTTTCGCAGCTGTTGCAGCTTTAGTAGTTTCTGCAGCTGAGGCTTTGATAGTTTCAGGAGCAGCTGTTGGACTTTGGTAGTTTCACAGCTGGTTCTTTGCTAGCTATGGGAGCAGCATTGTTTTCCAACGGTTCTCCTTCTTCTTCTTCGTCATCCAAGTTTTGCTCAGTGCAATCTCGTGGACATACAACCCTACCTCTAAACCTTCGCTTTGGACTATAAAGGTCACTCTTTGACAACCGTTTTTGATCTTGCAATAGCACAGGCATGTTGCTTCGATCACAATCACTACAGAGGCAGATTCGTCGCTGTCCCTTTAAAGAAATCAAACAGGATTTCAGTGAGCTATTTGCCGCAAAAATAAAGAAGGGCTATTAAAAGAATGAGAGAGACAATGTCTAATTATTATACCAATGAATTTAAACAAGATTTTACGTTGTTTAAACTTTGACGCATTAAAGTAAGAATTTTGTATATAAATGCTTACCTAGTACGATTTCTTTTTTCAAGAAAGACAAAACACCGCATTAAGAATTGCAATAGATTTTGGTCGAAAATAGAGATTGGCTTGATAGTAGGAGAAGGGTATTCTTTTGAGGTTGGATCTTTGTATTTACACGTTTCGTGGGAAAGCTTATAAATCTGGTGTCTATATCTAAACACCCATGCCTGTGTCATATATTCCCGACTATCTAATTTCACCTGTCCCACCCTAAGCATTAACATTGATTTTCTTTCTTTTATTTGAAATGTGAAGTAAGACTTGGGTATTTTTCAAAAGAAAGCAATTCTCACCTGCTCTTTCAACATTTTCTTCGTTTGGTTCAGCATTGCCAGGTGGTTGAGAAGCAGCCGTAGCACTTGTGGTTTCTGCTGCTGAGGCTTTGGTAGTTTCAGGAGCAGCTGTTGGGGCTTTAGTAGTTTCCGCAGCTGAGGCTTTGGTAGTTTCAGGAGCAGCTGTTGGAGCTTTAGTAGCGTCTGCAGCTGAAGCTTTGGTAGTTTCAGCAGCAGCTGTTGGTGCGTTTGTGGTTTCAGCAGCTGAAGCTTGCGAAGTTTCAGGTGAATTTGTTGGAGCGTTAGTAGTCTCAGCAGATGCAGTGGTTGCAATTGCAGGCGTAGTTACGGGTGTCGGTATTGTGGTCACACGAGTTGTCCTTACTTCTGTTGTTATCGTGGTAAGTATTTCTTTTATAAAAGAGATAAAAGATGAAAAGTTTGTTTCAAATTTTATTACAACTTTGTGTTAGGAAATATTGTTAACTTCGTAAGCCAGCTACCTATAAAATGCTCATTCACAGAAACCACACCACAATCAAAATGCAAATGTCTAACTTCAATATCTATTATGCTTGAAAAGTTGATGGCAAGTTGTACAACATTTTTTAAGTTGTTAACTTCGTAAGCCAGCTACCTATAAAATGCTCATTCACAGAAACCACACCACAATCAAAATGCAAATGTCTAACTTCAATATCTATTATGCCTAAAAAGTTGATGGCAAGTTGTACAACATTTTAGTTAAAGAGACACTGGCACATTTGAAAAAATAGTGCGCCCTCTAGATTTTTCAAAATTGCTATTTTTGTATGGTTATAAAGCCTTTATATCCCTCACCTGAAATTATTAAGCCCAATTCAGTGCGCTTATGGGTAAGCAGAACGATTTTATAATGTCGCCGGCGACATTAATTCAGCAGACGACGCGAAAATGGCGTGTAACACAAGAAAACACACGCTAGAGTAGATTATCACGACATGCACCTTGTTTGACCGGTCTGTGACCTTTGTGGTTTTAATATCAATGAGTACGAGTCTATGATATTTATGTAATAGACATATTTGTTGATTAAAGTTACGTTAAACATAAAAGTTATAAAATACAAATTATCTGGATGTCTTTAGCCTTTTATCAATTGTCCCTCTCTGCTATTGGGTATGTTATTTTTATGTGTAAAATATACTTCTATCCTTCCAATGGCCTAGACTATCATTTGCGAGCAAATTGATATTTCCTATTTTCTGAAAATATGCCAGTGCCGCTTTAAAGGGATAAGCGATAACAAGAGAGGATAAAAAATGCAAATTAAAATAAATTGCCAAAAATAAATGTGCAAATTTATATTAGCTTTTAAATTATGGAAAAGTGTGTACAATTCCATTAAAGTAATGAAGGAAAAAAATCACTGTACTTTAAAAAAAGTATTCGAGAAATTTGTAATGTACTAAACAGCTGATTGTGATACACACCAATTGGGAATAAACAAATATCACTAATGCATGTGTACAGTCAAGGTGCACAATATCGGGCTCACAAATCTCGGACATATGCTGGGGAAAGCTTTTGATCTCAAGTTGGACTTTTGATGCACACCCATAAAAGTCCAGCATTTTTTCAAATGGGCTGTTTTGTTTTTAATACACACATTTCGAGCCAATCATTTACAGGCTACGCTAGCACATCTGAGCTAGTAACAAAGATACGAACACATGGATTTTATCGAATTAGAACATTTCAGCTTGTCCCTTTATTTTTTTCCTTCAGTGAATTTCATGTTTCTTTTTCAAACTATTGGTAAAATTAGCAAATATCATGCAAATAATACGTATGGTAGAGATATTATTATTTGCAGATATCATAATAGCTACATAATATTTTGGTAGAATTTCTCTGTGTGCTTGTGTTTTCTTTCCTTGGGTAGAGCAATATTATACCCTCAGAAATATGCCTCGCACACGGCTACTGAATATTCCTAGTGATTCTGCGGATCCGGCAATACGTGTACTCGCACTCTTGTTAATCATTGAATCATTTTAGTAACCATCAAATGATTAACGGCAGTTAATGTACTCGCACTTCTGTTAATCATTCAATCAACAGCAGTTCATGTACTCGCACTTCTGTTAATCATTCAATCAACAGCAGTTTGTGTACTCGCACTTCTGTAATCATTCAATCATTTTGGTAGACGTTTCATATAGAAGTCCCACTGATGCAAATGAGGTATTGCCATTTATTCCGTCAAGCTCTACTGCACAACATCATACAGCACATGACGGAATCAATTGTAATACCGTACCTCATTAGCATCCATGGGATTTCTATATGAAACGACTATCATCATTTAGTAATTCTCAAAATGATTAACAGCAGTTTGTGTACTCACACTTCTGTTAATCATTTGAGGGTTACTAAATTTTACTTGAAAGCAACTTGAAGGCTGTTCCCTGCTAGTGTGGATTGTATACTTAGGAATTATGAGAATTATGCCACTTTAAGTTCTGCTGTGAAATTTCAGTATGTTGTATCTTTTTTTTGGTTTAAAGAGAGAGGCAGAGTATCTTGTGTAAGGTATGAAAGTGGCTAAGTAACAATATAAATCCAATTTTTGATTGGATCATACTAGATTGAAATTATGAACTAGATTTTAAAAAGTGGAGCATTCCCAGGTTAATGCTCATTTCATGTTTTCGTTTTGGGTCAACAGATATTCTGAAAATGCTTTAAAAATTAGTCAATTCTAATGGTGCAAATTTATGTTTTGAGCACATTTACAGCGAAAGTAACTTGGGAAATGCCTTTAATTACACACATCGTATCTAATGAGAGTAAAGTTATTACAATCTTACTGTATTCTCATACTAGTCTTTTTATTGTAAAATACATCACTATTATTCAGGTTAACAACATCATATCTCTCTGTACTATAGTTTAGTTTCTTTCCCCTGTAACCTTTAAAATTTTGAACAAAAGATACTTCTCTTCTCTCTGTTTGTACTTTGAAATAATTGGGAAATTGACATATTCTTTAAATTCTCTTAAAGATCACATTAACTTTCCATGCAAATGAACTATGGAAAAAAGAAAATGTAATCCTTTTGCCTGTCATAAAATTCATGTAATCCACGCGACTGTACTTTTCATTTGATCCTAAATCTATTCTTTGGAGTAAGGTTTGGTATTATGGGTTTCGCTGTAAGAAACATTACAACATTAAGTATTGTCTTACCTTTCTCACATTCAATAAAACTGAATTTAAGACTTGGTCCTTTACCCTCTGGTACATCAACAATGATGATCTTTATTGCCGTTATGTCATCAAGAGGTTCTTCAAACCATATGGTCATTGTTTCGCCATCCATTGTTGGTGCGTTTTCAAATACCTGAGCACAGAAAAGAGTACAAAGTTCAAAGAATGTAAATTATATCCTGATCAGACACAGAAAACACACATTTGGTCTGAATCTTGATATTTACATTGAAATCATATAAAGTGTACACTTAAGATCTTTGAGTAGAAAATAATCTTTCCCTAAAGGCATCTAAATTGATCTTTGTTCATTTATACCTTGGGTGATGAGTCTTCTTCTGATGCCGGAATGTCTTTATACTCAGCACTGTCGGATGTCGTGTAAAGGATGCTAAACCTTGAAACGGAGTTGCCATCAAAGTCTCCCTGGAGTCGAAGTCCACCAACTCTGACTGGTGTGTTGAATGTCACTTCCACAGGTGTTATTGGGTAATTGGATCGACCTGGCAGTGGGTTCCATCCATTGCCTATGTCAAGGTAAGTGTCTTTAGCTTTCCCACCCTCTGGAAGTATACGTTCTTTCTCTTTTGCATCTAAGACCTTATTGCAGTTTTCTGAATAAAATTAAAATAACATTGGGGAATTATGCGGCTCTTTTAATGGAAAATACATAACAAGAAAGAAAAGATAACACTTCTTATAAAATTGCGTTATTTACGTGTTTTACCGGCTTAGAAGTTTATATTTTTAAACTTCTGCTTAACGTTTGCATAAAGAAGGCTGTTAATCTGTTAAAGTATGATATGAGGATATTATGTAATATGGTACAATATGGTGTGAATGATTACCTTTGGCGCATCCAACTAAACCAAAACGCAGAGTGGGCGCTTCTCCTGTTGTACTGACTGGGCGAATCTCAAACCGTTTGACAGCTTTCAAAGTAACAAGTTCTTCCAAGTTAAATGGCACGAGTTCTTTAGAGTCGTCTGGTAACCTGCTGTTGTCAAATACCTTCAATTCAAAAGAAAAGGCATGGTTAATCATAAGGTAGGTCTGCCCACCTTTCTTACAGTACATCTGATTGGCTCATTACATGAAATAGCAAGTTATAATCTCTGAGTAACCAATCAAAATAGACCTTCTATGTATCTGTACAAACCCTTAAGCTTCCCTTATCATGCCTCTGATTGGTTTATTATGGTTTATTATAACCCAATGTGTAACCGATAAAATCGGCAGGTATGCCCCAGGGGGTTAACTTTATCCACTGTTGGAAATCTTCGTAAATATACATGCACTGTTAATAAACCCTTTTACAGATTATCATAACTTTACTCGGTTTCATGATTTACTACAATACTCTTTCTTCTGTAATTGTTACGGAAATTTCCTTTTTCTTTATGTTTGTGCAATATTTGCCTTGTATCAATAACAGCTCTGATACATTCAGATGTCTGTTATAATTTTTCTCCGCATACCTTTGGAATGTTAGCTTGGTCTATAGAAACGGGAGTTAAGTGATCATTTTGAAAATAATTATTATGATCAACATGGACATTCCAGGACCATTATTGGTTAAAAGATACAGATGTTTGTTAATATCTTTCTCCGCATACCTTTGGAATATCAGCTTGGTCTGTTGAAACGGGAGTTAACTGATCATTGTCTTCGGTTGTATACCACAGTGTAAATTCAGTAACACGTCCAGTTGTATCGCCTTGTATTTCAAGGGCCTTGACATTGACCGGTTGTCTGAAAACCACTGATATAGCAGATTGATCTAGGACGGCTAATGGTACATCCGAGAAGAGGGATGTTGAAGCAGTGTCTGGAATTGGCATCCCTCCAAGCACACGTTGTTCTTCAAAGCTATCTAGGGAGTCGTAGCATTCCTCTGAAATGACAATACACATAAAATAGATGCCATAATAATGGATAAACTGACGGAATAAACATAGAAATTGAGTAATACACAACATGATTGTGATTGGAACATAAAACTTGATGTGATATAATAGATGAAATTACTGTGATAAATATCTTGACGCAATAAAAAGTATTTATTATCTATAGTATTTTGCAAAATGCCAAGCTACACCTATTGACGATCAATACATTGATAGACCAAAATCCCAAAAAAGAGAAAACAAAGTACAAAAAAAAAACAAGCCAATCACAGAATTATATTTTTGATTCAGTATGCGCTGTCCATATTTAAAAAACGGGTCTCTAGAAGAAATTTTGAGGCCCAAAATACGAGGTCTCCCAAACTGATATGGTTCCTTGTTTTGCCTTTTAATTTTAAAGAAAATGGAGCTTTGAGCTTTGAACCTATTTTCGGCTTTATTTTGAAAAGAAACCTGAAAAGGTCTTTTGGGAGGTACACATTCAAGCTACTTCCCAATATAAGTACATCCCCGGACGGTAGGGACTGAATAAAGGAGGTGGGGTATGGACCATCGACTAAAGACAAGTGGACTTGATTGACTTGAAGACTTCTGGTAGATTATCTAAAGAGAGGTTGAATACGGCAGAACGATTTTTGGGATAGAATCATCCGGCAAAAGCGGGTTCAATATCGCAAAAAAATTGAGGACGGACAGATTAGGGCAAGGTAAGTCATGTATAGGCTTGGATATGAGAACAGATTATTGGAATTTTTAATCAAACGGCAAAGTGTGGAGACGCCCGAAAGATATGAAAGATTAGATTCAAGCAGAAGGTCATCATGAATTAAGCTCCGAAGATATGGCACTGCATGCAAATCTGCCATGGACTCAAGTCGGTTGGTCAAGATTTTGTTCAGCTGATTCCAGGTAGTACCCCTCCCAGCCCTATTCAAGGATATTGGGTCCTGTCCCAAAGAAGCAAATATAGCTAAAAACATACGCGGCGAGTGTTAATAGCATGTGCTTGGAAAGAGCATTTTTGCAAATACTTATTATGATCAATATGGCTCTTTCAAGACCATGGCTACAGTCTTATTATTCGCTGGTCTTTATTTGCTGTTTAAAACATGGCCGGTGTAAAAGGAGATAAGGTTCGGCAGGAACCATAGTCCGGCTCCATAGACGGCAACAAAATAAAGCGTGAAACTAATGTTGCGTAAAGAGTCAAATGAATCGAGTGTCCTATTCTTCACCGTTGTAGGTGGACTGTGAGTCCGGAGGACCATATCTCCTGCCACACTGGTCTAAAAATATACATCTACTGTCATTTTATGAAGAATACTGAAGATTAGAAGAACAATGCAAGAGACACTAACTCTCTGGTTCAGGAGTGGTTTCACAGTTGTCCTTTGGTTTTCTGCATGCCCATCCAATTCTGTTTCTGCGCCCGCCAGGACAGCTGCACTGTTGTCTGCTGCATTTCCTGGCTTTACGATAACAATCCCGTAGCTTCCCGTCACAGTCTACTGAACAGCTGCAGTCATTGTCACATTCTATAAGAGGATCATAGGAAACAGTATTATTTACAGTTTACAGGTGACTATCGAGTGCTCAATCCCATTACAGGAGAGCGTAATGAAAAATGTCAAAGTATAGACCTCTGGAAAGGCAACCGTTACTCTGAGTTTCACGGCATATCTTCACTTACGATCACTGGGTATCTGATCTTCAGACGGATGATGTCTCATGGTCGTGTCTTAACCAAAAGCCATGCATGTATATACATGTTATGGTGTCACGACCAAAGGCATTTCCAGCATTGGTCTGTACTTCCCAAATAGTCGCGAGTGCTCAACCACTACGAGAGTGGGGGCGAAATATAACATCATAATAACAGTATTATTTACAGGTGACTATCTTTGGAATTAAGAGTGCTCAATCCCATTATAGGAGAGCGCAATGAAAAATTTGGTAAACAAGACAAAAAATTATGCTTACCTCTGCGCCTTTCAGGTGTTTCATCATCAGGAACTCCCGCACCTATTGAACAAAATATAAAAATATAGATTCGTTTACAAACAAGTTCATTCGGTGTCCTAATAATTTTAGAGATCCACAGTAATGGCATTCGTATGCAAACATGTCCAGTTTGCAAATTTCAACCCTATTGTTTTCATGAAAAGGTCTATGAAATGACTTGGCATGTTGATGCACAATATATAGCTTATACAACACATGATCACAGCTCCTCTGTTGCATCCTGTAGAGTCCATATAATAGCTTATACATGATCACAGCGTTCGTAACGTTCAATATCATATGCATATAGTAATGATTGCCTATAACAAAGTTAACTCATGTTCTGAAATATTTATTCTTGTTTAAGAATATTTATTGCTTGTTGATGAAAGATCAAGTAAAGCAACTATATTGCAATTATAGGGTCATTTTACCTACATTCACATTTATAGTGTTGAATAAAAACTTTAAAAATCAATTTATGTAAATGTAACTTATATGTACCTTTATGCGCTAACAGACCATTTTGTAAGAACTGAATTCATTGGTTCTCAGTAAGGCGATTCTTTGCAGGTCCCTCGTATCACGGCCACAATATCTTTTGTAATGCCCACAAAGGCTAGTCTCACATGGCCAAGGATAAACCCTCACATCGATTCCCACCTCATAAATATGCCAGAACTCTCACTTAATTTTTGAAATCTACATAGCTGTTAGGATGCTGTAAAAACTAAGTGGTGTGTGTGTGTATGTGTGTGTCAATGGGATGCTTGTCACGACGAATAGGCTGTATCATCACAAACGGTTAGGGACCGTTGCGAAATTGATATCCTTGGAATCACTAACCTGGAACCTGCGCACTGGTTGTCGTTTTCTATACAGTTTCTTCGGTACCAGTTTCTTTTGGAGTCACTGTTGTTGTTACTATGGTAACAATCTGGTTTCCGTAGTATAGGTCTGGTCTGTCCCTCTGGTTTTTCGGTTGTCCAATGAAACAGTTTGTACCTTGACTTTTGTTTACTGGTTCTGTGGCATAATTGTATAAATTATTAAAATAACAAAACAACATAAAAAAAATATCTTATTTTGTTAAAATTTCAATTACAATGAAATTCTGACCATTTTGGATATGAATCTACAATTCACAAATCTCTAAATGTATTTTATTCGTCCAATGCAAGTAGTTGTAAATTCAATGGCCGAATGGGTTTCTGTTAAACGAATAACCTTTATCCTTCAGCCTGTAGGGGAATAAAATTTTCCATTCTGTTCATCCTCTCGAATGCCACAGAGACTAGATATATGGCGCAAGGGTCTAAACGTTCAAATTAGTTGAGCACTTATTAAACTACAAATCTTGAGATCACCAAGTTACAGAATAAAAAGTTACAATTTCAAATGCCAACGTATATCATCTCTCTGATCAAATCACTGTGCATTACCTAAACATTTAGTCCATTAGGTAAGCATGAATTCTTATTCCGTAAGAGAATTTGTGAATCTTTTATAACAGATAAATGTTTATTGCTTGGTTTTAAACTTGAACAACGCATTTTGACAATTTGACTCTGTACTATCTATGAGAACCGTGGCTAGTATATATCTAAGCCAGTCTGGAAAATACCTGGGTTGGACAATAAGAAACATGTACATTATTCAAATGTCGTCTTTCTTTACCTGCTGTATAGCCTTAGGGATGGAGCATTAGTCACTAGAATAGCTTGTAGTAGTCAATTCTTGTGTGGTGACTATTTGCGGGGTAGCGTCCTGGTGACAAAGCTGCAGTAGTCACTCTTAATGGTGTAGTTGTGCCTTCATCAACAATGTGTTCGGTGGTACGACTGCTCGTTATTGTCGTTAATGCTGGCTCTGGAAAAGTGGAAACATTTAAATTTAATGAACATCAACGATACGCCTTATGGTGGGTTCATATTTCATCGGCAGAAGTCTGCAGACGCTAGCCTTTCGAACATGCTTTCTACGCAACGCGTTATGTTCATGCATATGGCGCGCAAAACACGTTTGAAAGACTATATAGTGTCGGCCGATGTCTGCCGATGAAGATGAACCCACCATAAGAAGTATATGAATAGGCATCTTTTCTTTTTTAATTTTCAAAGGACAAAATATTACATCATAATTTGAATTGTTAAAGAAACAATTCAACATTCCGATCTATTTTTGTCTTTAATGCGAGTTTGTTACAGGTGTTTGGGTGTTTGTATCAATTTTTAAAAAAATATAAAGTTCTCCTTCTCTCTCTCTCTTCTCTCTCTCTCTCTTTGGTTTACTCTTGTGATCATGCTACTTGTGCATTGAAGCAAGTGCGTTGAAAGGCAAGAAACCTGTTAAATTCGGCATTTCCGCCATTTGAATAATGCACTAACACGGTCTGGGTAGGGTCTGCATTCATTTGACAATTTTCCCCTGGCTATTACAATGTACATACCTTGCGTAGATTCACGAGGCTTTTCTTGTGATGTAGTCACAATGGTAGTTGTTTCCCGGAATTGTTGAGTGGGTGTGCGTTGTACTACAGTTGTAACCTCCTGTTCTTTGGTCGTTGGTTGAGTTTCTTCATGAGGTTTTACAGTCGTTGTCTTCACAGTTGTCATCTCCGTTGTGGAGGTTCCTGTTATAGAGTGATGCATTAGTGGAAGAGTATACTACACGCTAAAAGCTGTGATGCAATTTCTATGGAAACACAGTCAATTATATCTGCTCAAATTCGATGATCACTTTTCTTAAGTATCGTAAAACTGCCACTGACAAAATGTTTACAACTAGAAAGTAGGTTACTCTCATATTATAACTGTATATATCATATACTCCCCGCCTAAAAAATCCGAACGATGTTGAAATGGCCATCAACGTGCCCAAACTTGCTTTCAAATGAACGCGCCAAGCCAGCTGGATAAATCTCTCAAAATCGCTGATTTCCCAAAATTGGTGATTTTTGGCCCCAAATCGCCAACTTTTTTTTTGGGGGGGGGGTAAACTAGCGGGGCAAGAAAAAAAAAAATGGGGGGGGGGGGCAAAAGCCCATGCCCCGGACACAGGTCAATAAGCAAACACATTATGCGAACAACGCTCCTGGCATTTATTATTATAATTCACCTACATACCTACATACCTTTTTAATACAGTAATTTATATCGTTCGGATTTTTTAGGCGGGGAGTATATTATACTTACCCTTTTCCCAGATTCAAAAATTTACATCTTCTCATTTACAGAAAATATTCAATTAAAATACGACTGCTATACAATACCAAAAACAAACACGTATAACTATTTAGTTGGCAAAAATATATTCAAAGCATTATAGAAGCTGTAATTATGTAAATGACGTGTGACGTACCTTCACATGAATGGACAAAGTCAACTTTAACGCGTAGCTTGTTGGTAGCAGAAGGTGCTGCAACATAGAGGCGTATTTTAGTGACATCATCAGGAATGGAATCTGGCAAGTTCGTACTCTTGTCAGTGGGTAACTCAATCAGACCATCCAACAACTTGAAACCATCGGAACCATCATCAGAAGTGACGTATGCTACTCTTGCTGATAAAACAGGTTCATTTACAACGCCTTCATCATCAGAGTTCATGATACTTATGGCTTCAATATCTACTCCGCTAGGATACGAAGTAAATGTTGTTGTTAGACTTGGACTACCGTTGTCATTGTTTGGATCAAAATCAGCGGCAAAATTAACCGGGAGTGTTGCGGGACTCCAATAGCCATTGTCAGGATTCACGTTACCATTTGTTGCAGTTTTGGTCAGCTGGAGATATATCTATTGTTTTTACACATTCCGCTGTTGTAGGATATAATCATATAAAAGTAGCAACCATTAAATGTTCTTCAAAAAGTACAAACATAAAAATAAACACATTAAAAAATTAAAGGGTAAAGGGGACGGACCTGGTACACAGGAACGGAGTGCCTATCTCTCTTCGAAACGATTGGGCCAGACTCCACCATATAATGTTGCTGTAGTGGGATCGCCACACCTCATCTACAGCGAGTCTGTTACCTTCCCAGCATTGAATAATGCCGGTACCCATTTATACACCTGGGTAGAGAGGAGTAATTGAGGTAAAGCGCCTTACTCAAGGACGAAACACATTGACCCCAGCGGGGCTCGAACCCACAAACTTTGGCGTGCGGGCCGAACGCTGATCCACTGGACCACATGTGCCCTGATCCACTGAACGCTGATCCACTGGACCACATGATCAATATCATTACAATTATAATGTTGATTGTCATTGTTAGTTTTATCTATATAGTTCTGATTTTGTCTTTAATTGCATTTATATGTTTTAATTTATTGTAAATACGATGCAATTTGGCCTGTCGGCCACGATTTTTTATATTGTAATAAACCAACCTATAAACCAACCTACACAATATTAATACTACCTTGTATCAAACGGTGCACATAATTGATCAAACTAGGTCAGGTGATTATGTATTAAAACGTATTTATAGATATGAAAACGCAAAAGTAGTAATGTCCTTCAGAACAATGTACCGCCACGCGTCTGATTTACAGTACAACCTGAAATCATGACAGTACTTCTCAGGAAATGGGTCTGTTGTACATACCTTCAGTTGTTTGAACAGGGGCACGAGTCGTATGAACTGCTGTTGTTGTCTCTTCGGTTGTAACCAGGGCTTGCTTTGTTGTTATGGCAACGACTCTCTTTGTTGTTGTCATTTGAATTGGACGTTCACTTGCGGTTGTGGGCTCGATAACCTTTTCTGTCACTGTAGTTTCTGATACAGTTTTCTTGGTCACTGAAAAATAAAAGTGCAGAATTGAACATGAAAATACCATATAATAAACATGTGCAAAAATAAATGGCACATTTTGTTTTGTAATTTATGTATAAAATATTATCATGTGAATTCATAGTAAGTATATTTTGAGATTTAATCTTGATTATTACAAGAAGTAGCAATGCAATTCAAAAGACTTGTGGCCCCAAAACCCACTGACTAATGTCTCCAAAACCCACTGACTTATGTCTCCAAAACCAACTCACTTAAGTCTCCAAACCTCGCTGACTTATTAGCTTCTTATGTCTCCAAAACCCACTGAAACTATAGAATCTACCAGGATTGAAAGGGTAAAAACGTTTGACAAACCTGTTGGCGTAGTTTGCTCCTCACAGTTGTTTGGTATAATCATGCAAACAATAGCACCTTTGTACTTGAACTTTTTCACAGTCTGTTCAGCAGTAGTCTGTGCCCTACAAGTGGCACAATTAGAGCACTTCCCATTATCTACCAACGCCTTTGCACATTTTTGTCTCGTGTTCTTATCACAGTCAGTGCATTCACATTCATTTATGCAATCATCATTCTCCCCTGTGGTCAAAAGGAAACAGGCTTAGAAAATCACGGATGTAAAAATTATTTGGTGTCATTTACTTACACTGGACAAAACCAATGCTCTTGTTTTTTTTTTATGAATGAATATTTACAGAAGCCTCAAATAGATCTTAAGTACGCCCATATTTATAATAATAATAATAATAATAAAATTTAAGTTAGCGAAAAAAATAATTTGAAAAACCTACCTCTTCGGGCTGGTTCATCTGTTTTTATTTCGCCATGACCAACACCTTGTGCTGTTGAATCAATTTCAAAAGATAAATGAATGCAGAATAGAAATTAGTGCTAATATTGAAAACAATAGCTAAATAAAAAATCCTGTTTGCTTTTTCTGTAAAAATCATAAGCACAGGTAGAGTATTATCCGATAAGAAAGGTGCAGTATACAAATTTGGTCATATTCTTGATCTGGTACATAGTTGGCATGATGATGGATTCATTCAGAGGGTGTTAAAACGGTACCCTAATTGCACCCACCATTTTGTATATTTAAGGAACACATATCCCAACATATGTGGTATCTGTTGAAATCTCATTTTATTAGCTTTAAAAGCTATTCCCTGGAATGAACATTCCAAATTGGTTAGGTTTAGACCTAGCAAAATTATTTTGAATCGAATAGACGATTTTGCACTTTACCAAGGGATCCAAGTTAAAATGCACGGCGGATTCGAAGCACATCACTACCTAATGATAATAATTAAATTAATTCCAATACACTTTGTCATTTTTATGAGCGTATTACAATATCTTCTATTGGATGAACGTTGATAAGCGTCTACCGTGGTATAAGGATATTGTTCACCAGAAGTTGAGTCCAAGTCAGCAAACTTATTATTGATACTATCATTATTGATGCTCCTATTATTTAGGTTTTTATTTCCAAAGAATGCAGCCATGAGAGGGTGTTACAGATATCAAATTCTTACTATTCAAGGTAAGTTCAGGAGACACGGTGGAAGGTTTAATATATTATGGTTTCTCTTTCAATGCCTGTATGTCACATTTCTTTTGAACCACACACATTCTGCATTTTGAAACGTGCATTGGGGATAATTTGTTTTGATAGAGAAAAGCAGCACGTCTTTAGAGCTTTGTGAACCCACGTGATGACCTGTCCCATTTATTCTGCTTGTTTTATGCATAACACCATAGTTCTGGTACCTTGAGTTGTAGTTTCTATAACCGTTTCCTTGGTTGTCCTCTCCCCAGGACTGGAAGTAGATACAACTGTTGTTTTTCTCTCAGTCACTGCTGGTGCTACGGTTTCAACCACAGGCAAACCAGTCGCCGGAGATTAGGTTGCCAAATAACAAAACAAATTATTCATCAATTGTCGATAATCAATAGGTATTTTATTTTTAATTGTTGTATCAGCTGCTGCTACCACTTTTAAGCCCATGATATATTGCCAGTCGTAGCAAGCAATTGGCGTGCAATGATCCGATTTTTTGACCCCCGATCAAGTGTTATGCATGCTCACGAGCAGAAATCGCTCACAACGAGCGATCGGAAGGAGATCATAAGCTGAAGTGCATAGTGTCTCGCTCGTTGCGACTGGAAGTATATCATGGGCTTTAGTATTTAAAAAATACTCAATCTTTGGAAAATCAAGCAACAACTAACTGATATTCATACATCATCTTATTTGGACACAATTCAAAATCAACCAAAATATTGTTAAATTATTTTGAAACTTTACTTGAAATAGACGAAAGAGAACGATGTTTATAACCAAAGAAAAACAATACAGGGAGATCCATTTGCATGTTCCATTTTTGAGGCCGATATTTTATCAGGAAAACGAGTATTACTACAACTCTTTACATCGCCATTTCAAGACCCAGAACCTTACCCATGCATATACTCTGCCTATATTTTTGTGGATATCCGAAAGCGTTGAAGATAGTATTATTACCTCCATCTCATACATTTAACACTTAATAAAGTCCATGATATACTTCCAGTTGCAGCGAGCGATTGGCGTGCGCAATACCGGATTTTGACCCAATATCAGGTGTTACGCATGCTCAAGCATAAATCGTCAAGCGTCGGGAAGTATATCATAAGCTGAAGTGCATAGTGTCTCCTTTGTTGGTGCACAAAATGAGGGTGAGGAATTTTCCCATGAAACTTTGCAAATGTAGTGACTACTCAAAGACATTACCATTAATAAAAGGAAATTTAAAAATAATATTGATTAGTTTCCGGGGATTAGTTTAGCAACATTAATTTCCATACGCGCGAAAAAGGCAATTTTGTTTTTGGGTTTTTCTCTTTCATTGTCCACTACAAATTCAATTTAATTATTGCTTAGAGTTAAGAGTAGCTCAAAATTATATATTATGTAGCGAATGGGGTTTGTTTAATACACTGTTAATACACTGTATGATTTTTCTCTGTGGTCTTTTTTCCGAACCATGTGTTATAACAATCAATTCTACACGGAAACGGATTCCGCACTTGGTTTGTGCTATTTTCATATGAACATATAATTTGTAAATGAAACATTTATTTTATTTATTATTTGTATTTGATATTACCATAAGTCTACATGCAAGAATAACCACCAAAGGCCAAAGGTCACATTTTTTTGTCATCGATCCCCCGCTCATGCATAAGGGACAGTATTATCTTTAAGCAATTCCAGCAGTTTGGCGGGAAAGCGGATTTATAATTCTTGCATTATGTTTGGAGCATCTAATGGCAAAACGTAACATACCTTGTGTCGATTTACTAGGCTGTGAGGTCGTCACTGTGGTAGTAATTTCTCCGACTTGTTCAGGGGCGGATGCGGGTGTTACTACAGTAGACCTCCTCTTCTTTACCAGGCATGGTTGAGTTCCTCAAGGCGGTTGCACAGTTGTGTCTTCACAGTTTCTCCTCAGTTAGGGAAGTTCCTATAAATAAGTTACCATTAACCAATGACACTTTCCATTTTAAAGTAACTATTACAGCATCACCAAGGTCCTAAAAAAAACAGGGTTAAATTGATCACAACGCGTTACTTTGGGAAGAAAGCAAACGCGTGCTCAGCCAGCCAATCAGAAAAGTAAAAAAGAAGGCGTTGCTTTCAGATAGTTCTAAGCAACGCGTTACTTTATTAAAGCAACACTTGCTTCATTAAGCAACGTAGCTTATCAACGCGTTTCCTTGTTTATTTTCTTGATGGTTGGATAAGTATGTGTTGCTTTTACTTTTTTGATTGGTTAGCTTAGCAGAGTTAGCAACGCGTTGCTTTTTTCACCTTCCTGATTGGTGGCAAGCAACGCGTTGCTTTTTGCCTTTTACGATAGTTCTCTAAGCAACGCGTTGCTTTCTGAAAAGCAAACGGTTGTTTTATTATCTACGCGTTGCTAATTAAAGCAACGCATGGCCTTTTAAATTTACTGTCGGAAACAAAACGTGGGGCTAAAAAACTGGTGAAGATTGGTCATTAATTTCAAAAATCATGAACAGTTTTCGCAAGGTCTGGGACTGTCCTGTACAGTCTTCTGCAGTCTTGCGCGGTCGGGAGCACGTGGCAAATTTGAAAAACACGTCATGATTTTTTTAGGGTGCGAGACAAAATCCACATCCCTATCGTTGTTTCACTTTATCCATCACGCCACAGGTGATCTAGGTTATTATAGGTTATTATACACCTAATAATATTGTTCTTTTAATTAAATCCATTATTTGGTATTATTGGAAATTTATTGCAAATAGTAAAATCGGGGAGAAAAATCCAAGCAAACTTCACACGGAAAATTAGATATCGTTGTCCAGATTATTTCTACCTTCTACTTTGATCGATAAAATTATACAGAGGTAGATCCACAACTTTTAGAATGTTGGTAAGTCATTTCATTCCCCAATATCCAATCAGTACCCAATATCCGACCCCCCCCCCATGGATTCACTGTCGAGTCCATTCCCAGTACACCTTCATCTTAGGGCATACCGGTTCTGAGGAAATGGTTCAATTTTCCTGTGGACAGGATAATAATAATAATAATAATTCATTCTCATAACGCACGACAAATCCACAGAAGTGCTCAAGGCGCCGCTGTGGAGTGCCTTAGGCTGCTACAACACAACGAGAAAATCCAGAACGACAAGGAAGGATTTATGTGAAGAAGTCCGATTTTAGATGCAGGAGGAAACCGAAGTTCTCGGAGAAAACCTGCGAGGACGGGTATGGATCGGCAACCAAATTCACGTACGCCACAGGCTCCACAGGGGATTGAACCCGTGCCGCATTGGTGAAAGGCGAGTGGATAAGCCTGCCCTCCCTAAGGATTTATTAATAGAGAGACGAATCAGAGCAGACCCCGGGAGCAGAATAACATGATGAATCAATTCTGATTTTCGATACAAATAATCACACTATGCTGACGATTTGCGCAACAAAATGTTTCTAATTTATCTAATTAACCTACCAGTTTATATGGGTTTACATTTGAAAACGCTCAGTTTTTAGTTGGCCTTTTATCAATTAATGTTAACGAAAGATGGCATTGCCGAAATGTGTTAAAATAGTAGGCTAAGGGCCCTTTTTCATGTGGAACCTGTTTCTAGCATCAGATGGATCACCCGATTTGTTAATTTTGTAATATTCAGTGTACCGTAAAACCACACTTTGTTCCTATCCTCAGTTAATGGGGGAGATTTACCATTGAGTTTTTGCTGACGGACGCCAGAGCCAATCTACTATAGTTCATGTTAATAATAGCCGGGCGATTAGCAATGCGAAAACAGATCGCATGGTTGATTAGAGAGTTCTGGGGACGATGGCAGTGGAGCGTTTGTAAATCACTTACATACTTAAATATTGATAAATAACGGTGAAAAGATCCACTCAATAAATAGCGTACAAAGGATGTTCTCAAAACACAATGAAAGGTATGAATCAGAGAAGATGGTACAGGTAGGACTAAATGATGGTGACATACCTTCACACGAGTGGAAAAAGTCAACCTTAACACGAAGTTTGTTGGTAGCAGAAGGTGCTGCAACGTACAGACGTAATTTAGTGATATCACTGGTAAGGAATCTGGTAAGTTTGCACGTTTGTCTGTAGGTAACTCAACCAGATCACCCAACAACCTGAAAGCATCAGAGTTTCCATCCGTAGAAGTGACGTATGCTACTCTTGCTAGTAAAACTGGTTCGGTAACAACAGCTTCATCATCAGAGTTCGTGATGCTTATGGCTTCAATATCTACTCCGTTAGGATACGAAGTAAATATTGTTGTCAGACTTGGACTACCGTTGTCATTGTTTGGATCAAAATCAGCTGCAAAATTAACGGGGAGTGTTGCGGGACTCCAATAACCATTGTCAAGATTCAGGTTACCATTTGTTGCAGTTTGGTCAGCTGGAGATACATCAATTAGCTTCATGCATTCCACTGTTATAGGAGAAAAATCAGATCAACAATTAAAAGAGTACGATATTCCTTGTATATTGTAAAAGGTGTTATTCCTCAGACTGCTTATAGCCGATGCCAAAACATTTTAGGAAGATGTTGGCTGGTATTCTGAAAGTGAGTCTAACTTTAGACACTATACGTTATTTCAAGTATTTTAATGTGGTAAAACACTTTTAATCAGCCAATACACACATGGGAAATATACAGACATTTAATAGACGCACACGCATAGTAGGTTGTGCTTGGTACATGGATTTTAAAATGCCAACTACATTGCTAGTTACCAAATGGCGTGGTTGAGACGACAGTAGTTGTAGTCTTTTCCTCTTTGGTCGAAGCAGGCGTAGTTATTGTAACCGTTGTACTTTCAACCACTTGTTTGGTCGTTCCACGCACAGTTACAGCAGTCGTCTGCACAGTTGTTGTTGCTGCAATAGTGGGCAAACGAAAACAAAATTTTGAATCTCCATTCAATTGCATTTAAAAGTGTTGTAGGACATTTCTTTCCTAATAGAGCAAATCACATTCTCAACCATAACCAAGATTTCAAAAGTATTACTGGAGACCAATGTAAGAAATGTTATTCACCTTCTGCACATTCCTTGAATTCTAGGCGGATTGAAGGCAGTGACTGTATGCCTGCAGGAATCTCATTGACCTCGATGATGAAGACTCTACGTGGTCCTTGTAGATCATCCAGAGGCAACATAGCCATTCCATTTGGCAGTCCAGATCCTGACTGCATTATCGGTGTGATTACCTATAAAGTTAACCGTTTACTTCAGGTTATTTCTACGGAAACAACATTATAAAGGTTGCGGAGAAAAATCAAAACGCTTTCAGTATAATGGTTTGTTTCTTGAAGGTGATTTGAAATTGGAAATAGGGAAATTTGCTCAAAAATACAAATAACGAAATGATTAAAAATTGTAACGTGTTATAGTATTTTCCCCACATAATGTATTTATCTTACCTTTGGTGTAGTACCGCCATTTTGTGGCGAGTAGGCTTCTTCTGGCGAATCAGGTGCATTCTTCACCTTGACAGTAAATGTTACGCCATTCAGATCACCATCTGGTTTTAAAATAGCGAACTCTGGTTGTTGAGCGGTATCAAAGGTGATTGCAACCGAAGATCCGGTATCAGTAGGAACCCATTTCTTTTCATCTAGGTTTGTGCCTTGGAGCTGCCCAGAAGGAGAAGTTGTGATTTCATTATATCGTAGGATTTCTTCCATTTTATCCTTGCACCATTCTGCAGAAATTGGTAGAAAACAGTGTTAACAGCGCTTCGGTTAAACACTTCAGGCAGTGTTTTAACTAAAAGACCTACGCACAAATAAATTACACAACTATGCAAAATGTTAAGATTTGGTTTGTACGTATATAACAGAATGTTTAACTTTAAAGAAGCAAAGATATTTTACATTTCAGTGCAAACATTTTGGTTAAATGAAGGGAGGGTTTCGTACATCTACAATTCTTATCCAGCAATAAAGATGAAACATCGAAAACGAAAATATTCCATTATTTAAATAGAATAAGTAACTTAAATTGCCGATTGCAACGAAACCTCCATTTCATTCATTAAATAGTTCATTACCTGTCTGTGGCGTGGTTGCAATGACGGAGGTTGTGCTCTTCTCTTCCGTGGTTGCAGCAGGTGAAGTTACTGTTACTGTTGTAGTTTCAACCACTTCCTTTGTTGTTCCACTCTTGATCACAGCAGTTGTCTGCACAGTTGTTGTTGCTGTAATATTATACAAATAAAGATCCATTTTGGAAAGTCAGTTTACTGTTCTGAGATTACATTTCCATTAACTGAGTTATTGTTTGCTTTAAAAGGCCATATTTTCAATTTTGATAGCAGCGTGGTTAATGTCGATATTGAGGTTAAACTCCAAACGTGTTAACACACACGACACTCACCTTCTACACACTCCTTAAGTTCAACTAGGATTGGAGGCAAAGACACCCTTCCATCTGGAATGTTCTTCAAAGTCAAGATAAATTCTTGATTTGGATCTTTGTCTTTCAGTTTATCCAAAGGATATGAGTAGGCTACGGTTTCTCCTGGCAATCTATTTGGAGTGAACTTCTGAAACAAATTTTAAACAATTTAATTGTTACTATAGTCAGAAGACGTATTCAAATGATTCTAGGATAACCATTGCATTATAATTCACCTTACTGGGTCAATAGCACAAATGCTATGCCCAAAATGTCCACGGTATCAAATATGTTTCAAATTCTAGACACTTCTTAATAGCGAACGCTAATGCTCTATAAAACGAGTAATGTAAGATTAGCTTATTTATTGCGTGCTCAGCGACACGGGTGTTTTAAGGGTGTTTTAAACTCTAAATGTTGTCCGCCGGGTTTGAAGCTTAAAGGGGTGAACATGCACGTGTGAGAGATGGCAAAACGTCCCTTAAAATCTTGCGAATATAAGAATAATAACATTAAAGTAAAATCATGCACGTCTATAAGAAAACTCAAGAATAACGCCACAGGAAATTTCTAGCGTTAGGTGTGCTGTGTTTTACTAACCTCTGGTGTGCTATTATCTTGTGTTGAATAATATTCAGGTGTAGAGTTTGGCGTGCGCTTATATTGAAGGGTAAACGTAGTCCCCTCAAATTCCTCTGGATTGTCGCCAAGTGGTCTAAACTCAACACTATTGGGTGTTCCGGACTCTACCAAAATAATTGTTAGAGAATCTGCTGGTGTCGTAGGTGACCATTGGTTGTCACCATTGGTTGTTTTTGAGAGACGTCCTTCGGGAGAACTCTTTAATTCTTTGACTGGTAGTTTCACATCCATATCAATAGGACAGGTTTCTTTTAAAAAACAAATAGGATACCTTACGTTATTTCAATTATTTTAATGTTGTAAAACACTTTTAACAGGGCAATACACACATGGGAAATATACAGACAGTTAACAGACGCACACACAGAGTAGGTTATATTTGGTACATGGATTTTAAAATGCCAACTGCATTGTTAGTTACCAAATGGTGTGGTTGAGACGACACTAGTTGTAGTCTTTTCCTCTTTGGTCGAAGCAGGTGTAGTTATTGTAACCGTTGTACTTTCAACCACTTGTTTGGTCGTTCCACGCACAGTTACAACAGTCGTCTGCACAGTTGTTGTTGCTGCAATAGTGGACAAACGAAAACAAAATTTTGAATCTCCGTTTAATTGCATTTAAAAGTGCTGTGAGACATTTCTTTCCTGATAGAGCAAATCACATTCTCAACAATAACCAAGATTTCAAAAGTATTACTGGAGACCAATGTTAGAAATGTTATTCACCTTCTGCACATTCCTTGAATTCTAGGCGGATTGAAGGTAGTGACTGTATGCCTGCAGGAATCTCATTGACCTCGATGATGAAGACTCTACGTGGTCCTTGTAGATCATCCAGAGGCAACATAGCCATTTCATTTGGCAGTCCAGATCCTGACTGCATTATCGGTGTGATTACCTATAAAGTTAACCGTTTACTTCAGGTTATTTCTATGGAAACAACATTATAAAGGTTGCGGAGAAAAAGCAAAACACTTTCAGTATAATGGTTTGTTTCTTGAAGGTGATTTTAAAATTGGAAATAGGGAATTTTGTTCAAAATACAAATAACGAAATTATTAAAAAGTGTAACGTGTTATAGTATTTTCCCCACATGTATTTATCTTACCTTTGGTGTAGTACCGCCATCTTGAGACGAGTAGGCTTCTTCTGGCGATTCAGGTGTATTCTTCACCTTGACAGTAAATGTTACGCCATTCAGATCACCATCTGGTTTTAAAATAGCGAACTCTGGTTGTTGAGCGGTATCAAAGGTGATTGCAACCGAAGATCCGGTATCAGTAGGAACCCATTTCTTTTCATCTAGGTTTGTGCCTTGGAGCTGCCCAGAAGGAGAAGTTGTGATTTCATTATATCGTAGGATTTCTTCCATTTTATCCTTGCACCATTCTGCAGAAATTGGTAGAAAACAGTGTTAACAGCGCTTCGGTTAAACACTTCAGGCAGTGTTTTAACTTAAAGACCTACGCACAAATAAATTACACAACTATGCAAAATGTTAAGATTTGATTTGTACCTCTATAACAGAATATGTTTTACTTTAAAGAAGCAAAGATATTGTTCATTTCAGTGCAAACATTTTGGTTAAATGAAGGGAGGGTTTCGTATATCGACAATTCTTATCCAGCAATAAAGATAAAACATCGAAAACGAAAATATTCCATTATTTAAATAGAAGAAGTTCCAGATTTTAGATGCAGGAGGAAACCGAAGTTCTCAGGGGAGAAAACCTGCTAGGACTGGTATGGAAATTCGGCAACCAAATTCACGTACGCCACAGGCTCCACAGGGGGATTGACCCCGGCCGCATTGTGAAAAGGCGAGTTGGATCAGCCTGCCCTCTCCTAAGGATTATATTATATAGGAGACGATCTAAGCAACCACCGGGAGCAGAATACCATGATGAATCAATTCTGATTTTCGCTACAAAGAATCAACACACTCTGCTGACGATTGCGGCACACAAAATGTTTTCTTCTAGAATTTATCTAATTAACCTACCATTTATATGGTTTCCATTTGAAAACTGATCAGTCTTTAGTTGGCCTTTTATCAATTACTGTTACAAAGATTCTTGCGACAGGTGTTAAAATATTAGGCTAAAGGGGCCTTTAATCATGTGGAACCTGTTTCTAGCATCAGATGGATCACACCCATTTGTTAATTTTGTAATATTCCAGTGTACCGTAAAACCCCCGTTGTTCCTATCCTCAGTTAATGGGGGAGATTTACCATTGAGTTATTTGCTGACGGCCGCCAGAGCCATCTAACATCGTTCATGTTAATAAATAGCCGGGCGATAGCATGCGAAAACATCGCATGGTTCCGATTAGAGAGAGTCTGGGGACGATGCAGTGGAGCTTTTGTTAAAACACTTACATCATACTGAAATCATTGATAAATAACGGTGGAAAAGATCCACCTCATTAAATAGCGTACTAGGATGTTCTCAACACAATGAAAGGTATGATCAGAGAAGATGGTGACAGTAGGTACTAACTGAATGTTGACATACCTTCACACGAAGTTGTAAAAGTCAACTTAACACGAAGTTGGTTGGTTAGCAGACATAAGGTGCTGCACCGTACAGAACGTAATTTTAGTGATATCACTGGGTAAGGAATCTGGTAAGTTGGCACGCATTTGTCTTAGGTAACTCAACCAGATCACCCAACAACCTGAAAAGCATCAGATTTTCCTCCGTAGAAGTGACGTATGCTACTCTTGCTAGTAAACTGGTTCGAACAACAGCTTGCAATCCATCAAGATTTACGTGATGCTTATGTTTCAATATCTACTCCGTTAGGAACGAAGTAAATATTGTTTTCAACTTGGACTCCGTTGCGATTGTTGGATCAAAATCATCGGCAAAATATTTAAAACCGTGGATGGGGGTTGCGGGACTCCAATAACCATTGTCAGATTCAGGTTACCCATTTGTTTGTCAGTTTGGTCAGCTTGGAGATCAATCAATAGCTTCATGCATTCCACTGTTAAGATGAAAAATCAATCAAACAATTAAAGAGTACGATATTCCTTTATAATGTAAAAGGTGTTATTCCTCAGACTGCTTATAGCCGCTGCAAAAACTTTTAGGGAAGTGTTTGGCTTGTATTCTGAACGTGAGTCTAAACTTTAGACAACTTCATACGTTATTTCAAGTAAAGTTGAATGTGTTAAAACACTTTTAATCAGCCAATACACACATGGGAAATATACAGACATTTAATAGACGCCACACGCAATAGTAGGTTTGCTTGGTACATGGATTTTAAATCCAATAATACATTGCGAGTTACCAAATGTGTGGTTGGACGACAGTAGTTGAAAGTCCCTTTTCCTTTCCTCTTTGGTCGAAGCCGGGCTTAGTATATTGTAACCCGTTGATACTTTCAACCACTTGTTTTGGTCGTTCCACGCACAATTACAGCGAGTTCGTCTGCCCAGTTGTTTGTTGCTGAGTGCAAGAGTGGGCAAACGAAAACAAAATTTTGAATCTCCATTCAATTGCATTTAAAAGTGTTGAGTGGACATTTCTTTTTCCTATAGAGCACATCACTTCTCAAGCCATAACAAGATTTCAAAAGTATTTACTGGTAACCATGTAAGAAAATGTTATTCACCTTCTCACATGTCCCTGGGAATTCGTAGGTGATTGAAGGGCCAGGACTGTATGCCTGGCAGGAATCGTTCCATTTACCTGCGATGATGAAGACTCTACGTGGTCCTTGTAGGTCATCCAGAGGCAACATAGGCTATGTCCTTTGGGCATTCCAGATATCCTGACTGCATTTCGGGGGGTGATTACCTATAAAGTGTAACCGTTTACGGGCGTTCAGGTTATTTCTATACTACGGAAACCAACATTATAAAGGTGCTGAAAAAATCAAACGCTTTCAGTTCGTATAATGGTTGGTTTCTTAAGGTGATTGAAATTGAAATGGAAATTTCTCCAAAATACAATAACCGAACTGATTAAAAATTTAACGTAGTTATCGATTTTCCCACATGAATGTATTTCATCTTACCATTTTGTGCTAGTACCACGCATTTGTGGCGAGTAGGCTTCTTCTGCGATCAGTTCATTTTCACCTTGACAGTAAATGTTACTCATTCAGATCACCATCTCTCTGGTTTTTAAATAGCGAACTCTGGTTGTTGATCGGTAATCAAAGTGATTGCCAACCGAAGATTCCGGTTCAGTAGAACCCATTTCTTTTCATCTAGGTTTGTGCCTTGGAGCTGGCCCCAGAAGGAGAAGTTGTGATTTGTCATTATAATCGTCGTAGGATTTCCTCCATTTTATCATTAAAACCATTCTGCTGAAAAGTTGTAGAAAACAGTGTTTAACAGCGCTTCGGTTAACACTTCGGCAGTGGCTTTTAAACTAAAAAAAGACCTTATCCGCGAAAAAAAAAAAAAAAAATAACATAGTCAAGCCCACAACTGGAGATTCACAACTTTTACTACTGTTTTGATGGAGTATGAGTTTTTAAAGGTAACATTTAAAAAAGGAGGATGGAACACTGCAATGAAATAGGCAGGAAGCAGAACATGGAGAGGAGCTGATAATAGCCGTTTCAACTAAAGAACAAGAAAAGGAGAAGAGAGAAAGACAGGCGTGTCAGGAGGGAAGGGGTGATGGGTGATGTAATGGTGACCTCAAGGCAAACGAAGGGAGGACTGAAGAGGGCGCCACTAAGAGGCAAGAAAGAAAGGACGGAAAAAATAAAACGCTGACAAAGGCTAATATAGAGGATACATGAAAGAAAGTGTACGGGGATATATTTGTAAGAGAGAAACGGAGGAGAGACAACAAAGAACTACGTTGTCCTGTGCCATGTGGGAAGGGCGCGGAGGTGCCAAAGCGGGAGGGGAGGGCGTCGGGGTGGCTGCGAAGGGTAGAAGGGGGCGGGGGGGGAAGGGATGTACGTGTCGAACATCGAAGTTAGAAAAAGCAGATCAAAGAGAACATCAACAAAAGTCGCAAAAGGGGAAATCCAACAAGTGAAGAGAGAAAACAAGCGAAACTAGTCCGCGTAAGGAGTCATGAGAAGGAATTGAAGAACTGAGAAAAGAGGGAATATGTAAGTGAAAATTGGGACCACGGAAGCAAAACGCAAAGGGGAACACCGAAAAAGGTGGAAGACAAAATAGGAAATTACTCAGTGGGGAAAATGAAGGTAAGTAAAAAATAGAAAGCAATCGAAAGTCCAACAAGGGTGTGAAGTTGAAGTGTAGAGAAACGCACAAGGTCGCATAAGGTAGAAAAATGAAGAGACTATAAAGTACCAGAAGGGGGGTGTTTACAACAGTAGGGAAGTGCAAGGTAGAACTGTTGCCGGGCCTTGCGGGTGGGACGTCAGCGATGAGTAGAATTGTCCGTCCCCCTTCGCCCGCCATCTGCTCCCTTCCCACCCTCCCCCCCGCGCCATGCCAGTTGCTCTATTTTTTTGCTTTACTCAGTCCCCCCCTATGCTCCATACCCTCCCCTAACACCAACGACCGGTCAACCCACAAATCGGCAGCTCCAGACTGTAGAACTGTATTACATACCGACTGGGAGAACCCCCCCTTTTGGTTAATTAAGTGAGGTTTTCGTACTGAAGCCCTGAATCGGCCAGAATATCGAGGATCTGGAAATAAGAAACCGTAACCCCAAGCCGATCTTAAAAACTAGAATGAACGAGGGAAGGTATGAGAGGATGGAATAAAAGATGGTGAGGTATTGTCGGGGGTGCAGGACTTAAGGCTGAAGGAAAGAACGAGGGGGGATTAACAGAAGGAGTAAGAAAAGTAGTGATACGCGGATAGCTAGAGAGAGGGGGAGGGCGGAAGGTGGTGAGTGGGAAGGAGCTAATAGAAGTGTCGTAAGGAAGACGAGGGGTGGGGGACGGAAATAATGAGTCCGGGAGGGGCTCGAGGTCGAGGAAGAGTAAGCAGAAAAAAATAAAGTCATTAAAAGGATGGAGACGGGACCGAATAAGGAGATAACACTAAAGGAAGGGTGAGTGGGGGAGGTTGGGGGGAGGGAGAGAGGATGGAAAAAAGCGAGTTGTAAATAAATAGTGAACATTCGAAGGGGGAGAAAGACATTGGGAGGTCGTGTGTTTCCAATGGTTGTGTGTGGGCTTCTTTCTCCTGTACGTGCCACAGGCAAGGGGGGGGGGTTGTGTGGTTTGTGGGGGGTGAGGGGGGGGTGGGGGGCTGGGGTGGTTGTGGGGGGTGTGGGGGGGTGGTGGGGAGAGGAAGGGGGGGGGGTGGAGGGTGATGGGGGTGGGAGCGGGGTGGGTGGGGGTAGGGGTTGGGAGAGGGGGGGGCGGCGGCCGGCTTAAGGACGAGGGGAGGGGATGGCTGGGACAAGAGTCGAGGGGACAAGAGGCTAAAAGGACGAGGAAGAAGAGGGCAGGGAAACGAGAAAAAAAGCCTGAAAGTAGCATACCAACAAAAGTCGCGTTTAATATGTATACCAGCTCTACTTGAAATTGCTGACGAGCCAGGCAATATGTCGACATCGCGCAATGTGACCCTAGGTGTGTTTCCATTCACTACCCTTCTTCTCCCCCTCCCTCTTCCCTCACTTCCCCTCTCCTCCCTTCCCCTTCCCTTTTCCCTCTTTCCCGTTGGGGTGTGGGCCCCTCTAATTTTTCTCCTTAAATAACGGGCTAGCTGTTCCATACAGAGACCCCTTCATTAAAAGTAAGTTCATTGGTAGAAACACCAAAAAAAATTACGCGTGGGGTGCGGATTTGGCGTGTTGCCAAAGACGAGGAAAAATTATTATGCTCTCATACTTGGGTGGGGCGTCGGTTCCAGGATGGACGGGTTGCACACGTGAAGTTAACTGTTACTAATTTGGGGGTTCAAAACACTTCTCCTGTGGTTGTTTTTTTCACTCTGTGGGGGCAACAAATCAGTTGTCGTGCAACACAAAGCAAACGAGAAGTTGTTGTTTTTGCTGTAATATTATACAAATACAGAACCATGTTGGCAAAGTCAGATTTACTTTCTAACTAAGTTACTTGCCCATTAACTGAGTTATTGTTTGCTTTAAAAGGCCATATTTTCATTTTGAATCGGGTGGTTAATGGGTGGCGTTTTTGAGGACCATAAAATAAATCAACGTGTTAAGCACACACCGGTAACGACACTCACTCACACGACCTTCCTACACCACTCCTTCTGAGTTCAACTAGGATTGGAGGCAAAGACAACCCTTCCATCTGGACTGTGTCTTCTCTTGAAAAAGAAAAGACAGTCAAAGTCAAGATATTCTTGTTGTTTGGATCTTGGTGTCATGTTGGGGGGCATTTTCTATTTATATCCAAAATGAGATATGAGTCGGCTACGGTTTCTGTTGCTCTGTGGCAATCTATTTGGAGGAAATTTCTGAAACAACTTTTAAAACAATTTAAAAAAAAAATTGGTAACTATAGCCCTAACCGTAGTTCAAAAAAAAAGAAATTCTAGATAACACCATTGCATTATAATTCCCACCTTACTTTGTTCAATAGCACAAATGCTATGCCCAAAATGTCCACGGTAGCAATATGTTTCAACTTCAAGACAATTCTATAATAGCGGAACGCTACTGCTTCTCTAAACGAGTAAGTAAGAATTAGCTATTTATTGCAGTGCTCAGCGGCATCGACACGGGGGTTTTTTTCAACTTAAATGTTTTGCACCGGTTGGTGAAGCTCAAAGAAGGGGTGAACATGCAACTTGTTGAGAGATTGCAAAACGTCCCTTCAAATCTTGGGCGAATATCAGAATAATACATAACGTAAAATCACATGCACGTGCTATCAATAAACTCAAGAATAACCCACAGTAATTTCTATCGTTAGGTGAGTGTTTTACTAACCTCTGGTGTGCTATTATCTGGTGTTGAATAATATTCATAGTGTAGATTAGTTTTTGGCCGTGCGCTTATATTGAAGGGTAAAAGTAAGTCCCCGTCAAATTCCTCTGATTGTCGCCCAAGTGGTCTAAAACTCAATCAACACTATTGGGTGTTTCCGGTGACTCTACCAAAATAATTGTTAGAGAATCTGCTGGTGTCGTAGGTGACCATTGGTTGTCACCATTGGCTGTAGTTAATTGGGAGACCTTCTTTACGGGAGAAAGAACTCTTCTAATAATTAACTCTTTAAACTCTTTAAAAAATTCTTTGACATGGTAATTTTCACATCCATATCACTAGGACAAGGTTTTTTTTTCTTTTAAAAAAAACTAGGATACCTTAATCGTGATTTCACATTATTTTAATGTTGTAAAACACTTTTAACAGGGCAATACAAATCATCATGGTAAATATACAGACAGTTAACAGACGCACACACAGAGTAGGTTATATTTGGTACATGGATTTAAAAGGTGCCACTGATGCATTGGTTAGTTACCACAAATGGTGTGGTTGAGACGACACTGTAGTTGTAGTCTTTTTCTCTTTGGTCGAAGCAGGTGTAGTTATTGTAACGTTGTACTTTCAACCACTTGTTTGGTCGTTATCACTCACAGTTACAACGCTCGTCTGGCCCAGTTGTTGTTGCTGGGGCAATAGTGGACAAACGAAACAAAATTTTGAATCTCCGTTTAATTGCATTTAACAAGTGCTGTGAGACATTTCTTTTCTTTCCTGATGAGCCATCACATTCTCCACCAATAAACCAAGATTTCAAAAGATTCTGGAGACCAGATGTTAGAAATGTTATTCACCTTCTGCCCATCCTTGAATTCTCGAACGATTGAAGGTAGTGTTACTGTATGCCTGGCAGGAATCTCATTGACCTCGATGAAGGAAGACTCTACGTGGTTCCTTGTAGATCATCCCGAGGCACCATAGCATTTCATTTGGCAGTTCAGATCCTGACTGCATTATCCTGGTTTTAGTTACCCTATGAAAGTTTAACCGTTTACTCTTCAGTTTATTTCTATGGAAACACATTATAAAAGGGGGGGGGGAGGTTGCGGAGACAAAAGCAAAACGCTTTCCAGCACAGTGAGAATGGTATTGTTTCTTGAGGTGAATTTAAAATTGGAAATAGGGACTTTTTTGTTCAAAACATCCAATTACCCGAATTATTAAGAGTGAATACCGTGTTATAGTATTTTCCTTTCCTCCTTCCCCACACACAAACTTTTCCTCCCCACAATGTATTATCTTACCTTTGGTGTAGTACCGCCATCCTTGAGACGAGTAGTCTCTTCTGGCATTCAGGTGTATTCTTTCACCTTGACATTAATTTGAACGGACGACTGGCCATTCAGATAACCATCGTTTTTAAAATAGCGAACTCTCCTGGTTTTTGAGTGATCAAAGGTGATTGCAACCGAAGATCCGGTATCAGTAGGAACCGCATTTTCTTTTCATCTAGGTTTGTTGCCTTGGAGCGAGCTGCGCAATAAGGAGAAGTTTTGGTGATTTCATTATATCTAGATTTCTTCCATTTTAAGATCCGTGGCACCGTCTGCAGAAAATGTTAGAAAACAGGTGTTAACAAACAACCAGCGCTTCGGTTAAACACTTCAGGCAGTTGTTTTTTTAACTTAAATACCATACGCACAAATTCAATTAACACAACTATGCAAAATGTTAAGAAGATTTGATTTTTTTTATTTTTAAGTTTTGGGAATGTTTTACTTTAAAGAAGCAAAGATAATTGTTCATTGCAGTGCAAACATTTTGTTAAATGAAAGGTGAGTGGTTGGCGTATTATATCGACAATCTTACCAGCATAAAGAAAACAACCTCGAAAGACGCAATATTTGCCATTATTTAAAATATAATAAGTAACTTAAATTGCCGATTGCAACGAAACCTCCATTTCCTTCATTAAATAGTTCATTACCTGTCGTGCTGGTTGCAATGAACGGAGTTTGCGCTTCTCTTCGTGGTTGCATCAGCAGGTGCAGTTACTGTGACTGTTGTAGGTTTTCAACCACTTCCTTTGTTGTTCCCCTCTTGATCACGAATTGTCTGCACAGTGTTTTTGTTTGCTAATAGTAGACAAATACGAACCTATGTTTGGAAAGCAGTTTAACTGTTCTGAGATTACATTCCATTAATGAGTGGTTATTGATTTTGCTTTAAAGGCCCTATTTTCTATTAGAAGCAAGCGTGGTTAATGTTGACATTGAGCTAAAATCCAAACGTGTTAACACACACGACACTCACCTTTTAACATTCCTTAAGTTCAACTAGTATTGGAGGCAAAACACCTTCCATCTGGAATGGTTCTTCAAAGTCAATCTAATTCTTGATTGGGATCTTTGTCTTTCAGTTTATTATCCCACGGAGTATTTATTAGGCTCTCCGGTTTCTCCTGGCAATCTATTTGGAGTGACTTCATGAAAAATTTTAACAATTGTTGCTATATAAGCAGACGTATTCAAATGATTCCTAGGATTCTAGAAATGATTCTAGAAACTTTGCATTGCAAGATTTTCATAGACTCACTCATCAAAAAACTTAAGTCAGAATGTATTGTTTTAAGGAAGCTGAACTATTTCCATGTAATAGACAAATTCCTTGTCGTTTTTCTATGAAGGCTTCGTCGCTAGTGTTGGGTGAAGTAACTGCTTGCTATGCTGGGGAGGGAACGTTCTCAAGGTGATAAAGAAAAAATGATTTTCGGATTGTTTAAACAAGCATGAAAGAATACGTGAGCCAAGGCAGACCCTTCAAGCTGCCTATGCTGTATTTTTTTCTTCTAAAGCTAACGAGTGAGTGGTGACTGCAGTCATCCTCTCAACGATCATCTGGCAGGTCCGCTTATTTCGAGATCTGGTCGCATGCGATGCCGTCTGCCGTGACTCAGCGATATCCTCATATCGTTCATTCCACATGGCCATCAACTCCTAACAATTCAAACCATCAACGTGGCAGTGCTGTCCTTTGATTTTATAATTTTGTTTTTCCTCAGTATCTATGTGTGTTTTGTCTAATTTAAGTGTTAGACATATTAGCTCGTAAATTATTATATAATTTTTTGGTGCGATAAGAGGTTGAATTTCCTGTCGGGAAGTATTAAATTGTACTTGACTCTTGACTTACCTTGACTTGACTTGGATAATCATTGCATTAATAATTTACCTGATGGGTCAATACAACAAATGCCATGCCCAAAATACCACGGTAGCAGTAATATGTTTTTCAAATTCTAAGACAGCTTGTTAATAGCAAGCGCTAATGCTCTATAAAACGTGTAATGTAAGAATAGCTTATTTATTGCGTGCTCAGCGACACGGGTGTTTTAAACACTAAGGGCCGTATTCTCAAACGATGTTTAAAATAAACGGTGGTTAGGCCTAAACTGTGGTTAGCTAAACGCACAGTTTAAAAAATCGCAGGTTAAATATTTTAACAAGTCGTTTAGCTAACCACGGTATTTAAACGCCGTAAAATATCATCCACTGAACTGTGACTTATCTTCGCCTATAACATTACGTGCGCGTGAACAATTTATAGGTCAGATAATGCCTTCCGTAGTTGTAAATACTATGCAGGAAGTCCACGGGCAAATTTCAAGAATGTCGCGTTATGTAAGGAGCTTTAGAATTTGCTCAGTGATTTAAAACTGTTGTATGTCGCTGTGCCGCACTTGCTATTATTCAATACTATAACAGATACACACGAGCATAAAAATAAAAGCAAAAGAAAAATGGACGAGAAGAAATCAACTGAGGACTCGGAAAAGAAAGATAAGAGAAATAAAGGCTGGTCTACCCACGAGTATCACAATATAGCTGAAAATATCAGGCATTTGATGAAAGCGTGAAGTTAAACACGCCTTAAACTACCCCGGACCTAAGTTTAACAACGTTATCGACATGTTTCACGATGTTCGGCTAAAATTTAAACAGCGTTTAAAGTTAACCATGCTTTGAGAATTGCGTTTATTTTAGCGGGCGTTTAAA
This sequence comes from Ophioderma brevispina, assembly GCA_023653785.1. Taxonomy (NCBI): domain Eukaryota; kingdom Metazoa; phylum Echinodermata; class Ophiuroidea; order Amphilepidida; family Ophiodermatidae; genus Ophioderma; species Ophioderma brevispina. Next base: position 19,336 of record JAMKCH010031798.1, on the reverse strand, counting down.
TTGCGATTTAACCCGTGATTAGCGTTAAGGGGAGCCTATGAAGACCAACTTAGGCAAAAAGGGTTGAGATATTGCCTTTTTTAGATTATTTATAGAAAAATCTGTGAAATTTGAACTTTAATAATGCTATTATTTGAATTAAATCGGATACTTGCGTTGGCAATTTTATGGTTTGTTTAAGAAATCAAGTTTGATCCAAACTTCGCCAAAAATTGAAATTTTCCGATACTAATGCATATTGCGACTAATTCCTTGCAGTCTATTATGTTCATTTCAAGAGGGCGATATTTAAAATGGGCTATTTTCGAAACTGTAATTTCGCATTCTGTGCAATTTTCATACCACAATTTCTCTGCAATAATTAATGCTAAATCTCTATGAAAATTGGACCATTTATTGATGACAACCTATTCTACAACCGAACAGCGGGAAAATTTATTTCGCTTTTGTTCGGCCATGACGAGATCTTAACATAATCAAATGCGAATTTTTACCGATTTTGCAACTTTCCTAACCCCACTAATAGAGCCCTTTCCAAAGTGAAATTGAAAAAAAGCTTCTGTAGGATTAAGCTAAATTCATCATACTTATAAAGCTGGTTTGGTGACAATAGCTTTTTTAAAAAATGGCTGAGAAACTTTGCACGATTTTTTCTATTTAAATCCAAGATGGTCGCCCGTTGCCATAGCAACGGTAAAAGAAATATGAATTTCTTTTCCTTGTTTATTACAAGTATTTCTACCCAAGCTATCTTCTGGACATATAAAAGGGTGAATTGATATTTTAATAAACAATAATGATGTTCACCTTCATAGCCCTCCCCTTAAACAATCGTGTTTGCGAATACGGGCCTAATGTTGTCCGCCGGGTTTGAACTTAAAGGGGTGACTGCACTGGAGAGGGCAAAACGTCCCTTATATCTTGCGATATCAAGAATATAACATTTACTAATTGTATTTTAAAGTAAAATCAATACACTTCTATAAGAAAACTCAAGAATAACCTACAATGAAATTTCTAGCGTAGGTTGTTTGTGTTTTACTAACCTCTGGTGTGCTATTATCTTGTGTTGATAATATTCCAGGTGTATAGTTTGGCGTGGGCTTATATTTAGAGTAAACTAGTCCCCCCCTCAAATTCCTCTGGATTGTCGCCAGAGTGGTCTAAACACTCAACACTATTGGGTGTTTCCGGACTCTATACCAAATAATTGTTAGAGAATCGCTGGTGTCTTAGGTGACCATTGGTTGTCACCATTGGTTGTTTTTGAGAGACGTCCTTCGGGAGAACTCTGTAGTGCTTTGACTGGTAGTTTCACATCCATATCAATAGGCCCAGTTTTTCTTTCTTTAAAAAACCAATAGAACACCTTAAGTTATTTCAATATTTTAATGTTGAAACATCCTTTAAACAGGCCAATAATACATGGGAAGAAATAACAGACAGTTTTAAAATGCCAACCATGTATTACAAGGTGTAGTTGAGACGACATTAGTTGTATCTTTTCCTCTTTGGGTCGAAGCATGCGTAGTTATTGGTAACCGTTGACTTTCAACCCCTTGTTTGGGTCGTCCACGCACATTACAGCATCGTCTGCACAGTTTTTGTTGCTGCAATAGTGGGCAACGAAAACAAATTTTGAATCTCCATTCCATTGCATTTAAAAGTGGTGTGGGACATTTTTTCCTACTAGAGCAAACCCGCATTCTCAACCTAACCACAGATTTCCAAAGTATAACTGGCGACCAATGTAAGAATGTTATTCACCTTTTGCACATTCCTGACTTCTCGGCGGATTGAAGTCAGTGACTGTCTGCAGGAATCTCATTGACGGCGATGATAAGACTCTACCGTGGTCCTTGTAGATTATCCAAAGGCAAAATAGCCATTCCATTTGGCAGTCCAGATGCTGACTGCATTATCGGTGTGATTACCTATAGTGTTATAATTTAAAAGTCTGGTTATTTCAACATTATAAGATTGCGGGAATATCAATACGCTTTAATTAGAAAATGGTTTTGGTTTCTTGAGTTGATTTGAAATTGGAATATTGAAATTTGTGTTCAAAACACAAATACGAAATCATTAGAGAAAGTGTAACGTGTTCTAGTACTTCCCCTCATAATAATGTATCTATCTTACCTTGATGTACTTCCTCTTTTGGCAAGTACGCTTCTTCGGAGAGTCAGGTGCTCCTAACCTTAGAGTAATGTTACGACGACCATCATATCACCATCCGTTTTTTAATATAAGAAACTCTGGTAGGTGAGCGTTCTCAAGAGGTGGATTGTACTAACTAAGATCCGGTATTTGTTAGGAACCGCCTTCTTTTCATCTAGGGTTGTGCCTTGGAGCTGCCAGATGGAGAATTTTTTATTTTTCATTATATCGTAAATTTCTTTCTTCATTCATCTTTTTTTTTTTCTTTTTTGCACCATTCTGCAGAAATTGGTGAAAAGAGTGTTACCAGCGCTTGGGCTAAACACTCTAGCGAGTGTTTAATAATTGAAGACATAACGCACACATAAATTACAAACAACATATACAAGGGTACGTTTTGGATTCTTATTTTAGCGCAGCATATTTTTTACCTTACAAAAAGTAAAGATCTTGTTCTTTTCATTGCAAACCTTTTGGTTAACCTAGAAGGCCCTTCGTATATCGACAATTCATAAAGGAAAAGTCCACCATTATTTATGATAAAATGATTAAATTGCCGTTTGCAAGGAAAACCTCCAGTCTTTCAATAATAGTTCTTACCTGTCTATGGTGTGTTTGCATTGACGGAGTTGTGCTCTTCTCTACTTTCGTTGTAACAGGTGTGTTCAATTTAAATTGAATGAACATCAACTATCCGGCCTAGTATGGGTTTATACTTCATCGTCAGAAGTCTGTCGTACGCTCGCCTTTCGAACATGCTTTCGAACATGCTTTTTATGCGTATGTTCATGCATATGGCGCGCAAAGCAAGTTCGAAAGACTAGTGTCCGCCCGACGCAGATGAAGTATGAACCACCATAAGACGTATGGGAGAAAGTGGCGTGGCCTATGGTTAACAGCTTACCTATAGCCAGGGGGTCCTCGGCTCCAATCTCCTGGGACCATGTCTTGGCTTTGATTCGAGGTTTAATTTGTTAATAAGGATATTGATTAAAACCTTAAACACTACACTTAAGTGCACTAAGGGGTTTTTTTCCTCCCGTTGGTGCCCAAGGGGGGGGGGGGGGGGGGGGTTTTTCCATGGACCCCCCCTAAGGAAACCCCTTCCCGAGGGATTTTTGCAGAAAATTATACCACATGTGGAAGGATCATAAGACAACCCCAATCAGCAATAACAATGACATTTGTTATTTGGGTGCAAATTAGTGGCAAAACATTGTTTTCAAAACACGCGAAAATTGGGCAAAAAGACTGAAATTGAAATGAGCCTTGTGCTCATAACATTTTTGAAAACTAATTTTATGTTATATCTATTCTAGAGACCCAAATTACTTATATTAACAAACAAAAACTAGCCGTTTTAGGGAATCCTGTATTTTTTACGGGTTGTTGCAAACTACACGCATTTTCCCCTAGAGTTTGTACAGTAACGATTTTGCAACGTACATGATGAATTGTGATGTTTTCACCAGCACATAAGGGTTAATTATTTTTTTATTGTTACAATATTGTTTACTTACATGTATGTGGGTGAACTTCTATCAGCTCTTAAAAAATTTGCTTTGGTTCTCTCGGTTCTTATTCTTATTTTTAAAATTAGTCTCAAATGACTTTCCGTTAGGTGCCCAGGGGGGGGGGGGTTCAATGGGACCCCCCCCAATTATCTCATTAACGGCTTGGCCGATTTTTAATTAGTTTGGTATGAAAGAAGCGCATTTAAAAGTCAGACAATTACAAAAAATTCGACGCAAAAATCCCACGCGTAAAGCGGCTGGCGCGAAACACCTTTTGGGAGGTCCCCGTAGGAACCCCCCCTTTCACTTAAGTGTTAACCTCGTCTACCCCCGCCACCCCCCCCGCTGAAGGCCATTTTTTTTTGTAACAAAACTCCGAAGGTGTGGGGGGTTGGTTACAACCCCCCTGTGATTTTCGTGACCGGAACACCCGATTCCTGTAAATTTGGTGTTACCAAGGATAGCTTAGAGTTTCTTCTGTCCATTGGTACCAAAATAAGGTACAACATCCCATTATGACGTCACCATGACGTCATCTGGTGAGAAGTACGAAAACTGAATATAGGGTGAAAATTGATATTTCGCAATTGTTTGCGACTCAAACACTATTCTAGCTCTACAATGGGATGTCATTAAATAAAACTAGTCATTTCCCATCAAGTAGAGTCAAAAACCGCATGAAAATCTATTTTTCTAATCTTTTTGGCGAAAAATTGAATTTTTCACTGTGTTTGTCTATGGAAATGGGCAGTTTTGCTGACAGCGAACTTTATGACGTCATTGTGACGTAATGCTAGGCATGGTTGGTACTCATTTTGGTATCAATGGAAAGAGGAGGAACCATAGCTATGTATTGGTACCAAATCAAGTGTCTGGGATGTTCCTGGGTTGTTTTAGGCATGTTGGTACTATCTCTTCCGGAGGGGGGGGGTGTACCACCCCCCCGCTAGCGAGCACTTTGGAGCACCCTGTAATCTTACCCTATACCCCGGTGGATCTTTGTTTTCGATTAAAGGAGGCGGAAACATGTCATTTACAATTACATTAATAATTTGCACCAAAAAAGGGGTTTCAGCAAGCCGGGGAAAAACCTGCAGGGTGGGGGGTTGGGTAACCACCCCCTTCGGTAGACGAGGGTTATACCACTCTCAGTCCATGTTCATTTGAAATGGGTAAAGGACCATGAAAGAGCTTGCACTGTTCCCATTCGGTTGCGTTTTCTATTGTGTTGAAATGTTGCAATATGTCGCTGATTAGTTCTGCCTTAAAAGCTTTGCATGGTCCTCTGGTATACTGTCTAGTAAATATTAAGTTGTAAAGTTTCTAGCAAGTTTGGCCTACAAGGCACACGATTGAGATTAAATAACCTTGCTTATTATTATTATTATTATTATAGTAGTGAATAGGACATCTTTCTTTCAAAAGGAACAAAAAAATACATCAAAATATGAATTGTTAAAGAAACAACATTTTCAAACTTTCTGAATCTATGTTGGTCTTTAATTGCGAGTTGTTACAGGTGTTTGTTAAAAATTTAAAAAAAAAATATTACAGTTTGGCTCCTTCTCTCTCTTCTACGTGGTTTACCCTTGTGCTCCTATGCTACTGGTGGATTGAAACAAGTGCGTTGAAGGCAGGAAACCTGTTGAATTCGGCATTTCCACTATTTGAATAATGTACTACCACGTTTCCATGGTATAAGTGTCTGATTCATTTGCCAATTTGTCCCTGGCTATTACAATGTACATACCTTGCGTAGATCAAGAGGTTTCTTGTGATGTAGTTCACAATGGTAGTTGTTTCCAGAATTGTGGTGGGTGAGCGGTTGGTTACTACAGTTTTAAACCTCCTGCTCTTTGGCGTTAGGTTGCGTTTCGTCATGAGGTTAACAGTCGTTGTCTTCACAGTTGTCATCTCCGTTGTGGAGGTTTCTGTTTATCGAGTGATGCATAAAGGAAGAGCTATACTAACGTTAAAGTGTATAATGCGATTTCTATGGAAAACAGTCAATTATATCTGCTCCAATACGATGGATCACTTTTCTTAAGTATCGTAAAACTGTCACTGACAAATGTTTACACCTAGAAAGTTAGGTTACGCTCATATTATAACTGTATATATCATATTATACTTGACCTTTTCCCAGATTTAAAAAGTAAACCTTCTCATTAACCCCCCCCACAGAAAATACACAATTAAAAATACAACTGCCATACAATACCAAAAAACAAACACGTACTAATCTTTATTTGGCAAAAAATATATTCAAAGCATTATGGAAGCGTTAATTAATGTAATTGACGCGTGGGTACCTCTAACAAGGAATGGACAAAGTCAAATTTAACGCGAGCTGTTGGTAGCAGGAAGGTTTGCTGCAACATAGAGGCGTATTTTAGTGACATCCATCAGGAATGGAATCTGGCAAGTTCGTACTCTTGTCAGTGGGTAACTCAATCAGACCATCCAACACTTGTGAAAACCATCGGAATAATCATCAGAATTGACTTATGAGAGCTACTCTTGCTGATAAAATAATGTTCATTTACAAACGCCATAATATCAGCGTTCACGTACTTAGGGCTTCAATATCTATCCGTTAGGGATCAAGTAAATGTTGTACTTAGACACCTTGGGACTACCGTTGTCATTTTGGATCAAAATCAGCGGCAAAATTAACCGGGAGTGTTGCGGGACTCCAATAGCCACTGTTAGGATTCACGTTACCATTTGTTGCAGTTTGGTCAGCTGGAGATATATCTATTGTTTTTACACATTCCCCTGTTGTAGGATATAATCATATAAAAGTAGCATTTATTAAAATATTGGTTGCCACTTGTCATCGTCATGATCAATATCATTACAATTATAATGTTTATTGTCATTGTTAGTTTTATCTATATAGTTCTGATTTTGTCTTTACTTGCATTTATATGATTTTAATGTTATTGTAAATACGATGCAATTTGAGCTGTCGGCAACGATTTTTTTTATATTGTCAATAAACCAACCTATAAACCAACCTACACAATATTAATACTACCTCGTATCAAATGGTGCACATAATTGATCAAACTAGGTCACGTGATTATGTATTAACACGTGTTATAAATATGAAAACGCAAAAGTAGTAATGTCCTTCAGAACAATATACCACCACGACCATAAGCGACGTGCCTGATTTACAGTACAACCTGAAATGATGACTGTACTTCTCAGGAAATGGGTCTGTTGTACATACCTTCAGTTGTTTGAACAGGGGCACGAGTCGTATGAACTGTTGTTGTTGTCTCTTCGGTTGTAACCGCGGCTTGCTTTGTTGTTGTGGCAACGACTCTCTTTGTTGTTGTCATTTGAACTGGTCGTTCACTTGCGGTTGTGGGCTCGATCACCTTTTCTGTCACTGTAGTTTCTGATACAGTTTTCTTAGTCACTGAAAAATAAAAGTGCAGATTTGAAACTGAAAATGCCGTATAATATACACGTACAAAAATAAATGGCACATTTTGTTTTGTGATTTATGTATAAAACATTATTTATTGTCTCCCAAACCCACGGACTTATGTCTCCCAAACCCACTGACTTATGTCTCCAAAACCAACTGATTTATGTCTCCAAAAACCACGGACTTATGTCTCCCAAACCCACGGACTTATGTCTCCCAAACCCACTGACTTATGTCTCCAAAACCCACTGACTTATGTCTCCAAAACCCACTGACTTGTGCCTCCAAAACCCACTGACTTATGTCTCCAAAACCCACTGACTTATGTCTCCAAACCTCAATGACATATGTCTCCAAAACCCACTGAAACTATAGAATCTACCATGATTGAAGGGTAAAAACGTTTGACAAACCTGTTGGCGTAGTTTGCTCCTCACAGTTGTTTGGTATAATCATGCAAACAATAGCACCTTTGTACTTGAACTTTCTCACAGTCTGTTCAGCAGTAGTCTGTGCCCTACAAGTGGCACAATTAGAGCACTTCCCATTATCTACCAACGCCTTTGCACATTTTTGTCTCGTGTTCTTGTCACAGTCAGTGCATTCACATTCATTTATGCAATCATCTTCGTCCCCTGTGGTCAAAAGGAAACATGCTTAGAAAATCACAGACGTAAAATTATTAGGTGTCACTGGTAATATTTGCCTACACTAGACAAAACCAATGCTCTTCGTTTTTTTATGAATGAATTTTTACAGAAGCCTCAAATACATCTTAAGTACGCCGATATTTTGCCGGAGTTGTTGTAGTATATGATCTTGTAGTTGGTAGAAAAAGATTTTGGTCTCAGGGATCACAGATTTGTCACCAGCATTAACAAAACAGCTACGAAATTTTGTTGAAATTATAACAAGGGCACCATAATACCATGCCCTGTCATCTTGCCCTGTGTTCTTAGAAGATTTACATAGTCTGTACATCGATATTTTCATTTAAAAACGCAAGATACTATCATTTTGGTCAATGATGGTGCCCCCCCCAGGGGCTGACCTAAAATGGCGGCACGAGTATGTTACGCCACACTCCTACCCAAACCAAAGTTCAGTGCTCCCGGGGTGCTGCAATAGTAAGCCGAGGGAAAAACAAAGAGTGGAAGGGCAGCTTCAAATGCTTCACTATTCGTTTTTAAGCACACAATAATAAGAGCTTGTTGGTATAATACAAACCCCCGTAATTAAGAACAAAATAATTATGAAATCGGATATAAGCGAGAAAATAATTGCTTTAGCAATAAACCCTTAATGATAGGCTTCAATTCAGTTCCTTAGTTAATACACAACTTTTTTTCTAGGGGTCTAACAAATAAAACATGTACTTCCGTTTGGAAGAAAATTGTACAACCCATGAAAAGGTGTGTGTGTGTGTATGTGTGTGTGTGTGTGTGTGCGTGCGTGTGTGTGCATGCGCACTCGAGTGTGTATGTGTGTGTGCGTGCTGGCGTACTTGTATCATGTAATCTTCTGAGGACCTAACAGAAAAGAAATCCATTCGGAAGGTTTCCTTTGTCCTCCGAAATATAATAATGCACATTATATATTCCGCGTTTGTCTTTACGATCAAGGGCGCGTTCTTTTCGATGTCCTCGAAATATAGTTGAATCAAAATTTATGCTGCTGTTTTGAAAAATAAATGCCCCTCTAACGATTAAAAAAGGAAAAAAAAAAAGAAACTTCCCCATGCACATCTAAAGCAAATGTATTCTTAAAACGGGAAATTAATGCCAAAAAATAGCTTGTTTTATAACGTTTGGCGAAAAAAAAAATAATTAGAAAAAAATAGCAGGGCTATTTTGTGACAACCTACCTCTTCGGGCTGGTTCATCTGTTTTTATTTCGCCATGACCAACACCTTGTGCTGTTGAATCAATTTCAAAAGATAAATGAATGCAAAATACTAATATTGAAAACAATTTATAGCTAACTAAAAGAATCCTGTTTGCTTTTTCTGTAAAAATCATAAGCACAGGTACAGTATTATCCGATATATGTAAGAAAGGTGCAGTCTACAAATTTGGTCATATTCTTGATCTGGTACTAAGTTGGCATGATGATGGATTCATTCAGAGGGCGTTAAATACGGACCCCTTATTGCACCCACCATTTGATATCTTTAAGGAACACATATCCCCACATATGTGGTATCTGTTGAAAGCTCATTTTATTAGCTTTAAAAGCTATTCACTGGAATGAGCATTCCAAATTGGTTAGGTTTAGACCTAGCAAAATTATTTTGAATCGAATAGAGGATTTTACACTTTACCAAGGGATTGAAGTCAAAATGCACGGCGGATTCGAAGCACATCACTACCTAATGATGATAATTAAATTAATTCCAATACACTTTGTCATTTTGATGAGCCTATTACAATATCTTTTATCGGATGAACGTTGATAAGCGTCTACCGTTGTATAAGGATATTGTTCACCAGAAGTTGAGTCCAGAGGCGTAAAACATGTTTCATCGATGATCACAACACACTCAGTGCTCAGAAGGAGAACGTCAGCAAACTTATTATTGATACTAACATTATTGATGCTCCTATTATTTACGTTTTTATTTTCCATAGAATGCAGCCATGAGAGGGTGTTACAGATATCAAATTCTTACTATTCAAGATAAGTTCAGGAGAAACGGGGGAAGGTTGAATATATTATGGTTGTGCTTTTCAAGGTACCTGTATGTCACATTTCTTTTTATGAACCACACATATTCTGCATTTTGAAACGTGCATTGGGGATAATTTGTTTCGATAGAGAAAAGCAGCACGTCTTTAGAGCTTTGTGAACCCACGTGATGACCTGTTTCATTTATTCTGATTGTTTTATGCATAGCACCATAGTTCTGGTACCTTGAGTTGTAGTTTCTATAACCGTTTCCTTGGTTGTCCTCTCCCCAGGACTGGAAGTAGATACAACTGTTGTTTTTCTCTCAGTCACTGCTGGTGCTACGGTTTCAACCACAGGCAAACCAGTCATCGGAGATTAGGTTGCAAATAAGAAAAAAAATATTCATCAATTGTCGATAATCAATAGCGTATTTTATTTTTCTAATTGTTGTATCAGCTGCTGCTACCACTTTAAGCCCATGATATATTTCCAGTCGTAGCGAGCAATTGGCGTTCGTAATAACGGGTTTTGACCAAGATCAAGTGTTACGCATGCTCACGAGCAGAAACTGCTCGTTGCGACTGGAAGTATATCATGGGCTTTAGTATTTAAAAATACTCAATCTTTGGAAAATCAAGCAACAACTAACTGATATTCATACATCATCTTATTTGGACACAATTCAAAATCAACCCAAATATTGTTAAATTATTTTGAAACTTTATTTGAAATAGACGAAAGAGAACGATGTTTATAACCAAAGAAAAACAATACAGGGAGATCCATTTGCGTGTTCCATTTTTGAGGCCGATGTTTTATCAGGAAAACGAGTATTACTACAACTCTTTACATCGCCATTTCAAGACCCAGAACCTTACCCATGCATATACTCTGCCTATATTTTTGTGGATATCCGAAAGCGATGAAGATAGTATTATTACCTTTATCTCATGCATGTTAAACACTACTAAAAGACCATGAGATACTTCCAGTCGACAGCCGAGCGATTGGCGTGCGCAATACCGGATTTTGACCCAAGATCAAGTGTTACGGATGCTCACGAGCAGAAATCGCTCACAGCGATTGGAAGTATATCATGAGCTTAAGTGCATTAGTGTCTCCTTTGTTGGTGCACAAGATGAGGGTGAGGAGGTTTCCATGAAACTTTGCAAATGTAGTGACTAATCAAAGACATTGACATTAATGAAAGGAAATTAAAAAAATATTGATTATTTCCGGGGATTAGTTCAGCAACATTAATTTTCATCCGCGCGAAAAAGGCAATTTTGTTTTTGGGTTCTTCTCTCTCATTGTGCACTACAAATTCAATTTAATAATTATTGTTTAGAGATAAGAGTAGCTCAAAATTAATAGATTATATAGGAAAATGTGATTTAATACACTGTATGATTTTTTTCTCTGAAGTCTTTTTCCGAACCATGTGTTATAACAATCAATTCTACACGGAAACGGATTCCGCACTTGGTTTGTGCTATTTTCATATGAACATATAATTTGTAAATGAAACATTTATTTTATTTATTATTGTATTTGATATTACTATAAGTCTACATGCAAGAATAACCACCAAAGGCTAACGGTCACATTATTTTTGTCACCGACCCTCCCGCTGATGCATACGGGACAGTATTATCTTTAAGCAATTCCAGGAGTTTGACGGGAAAGCAGATTTATAATCCATGCATTATGTTTGGGGCATCAAATGGTAAAACGTAACATACCTTGTGTCGATTTACTAGGCTGTGAGCTCGTCACTGTGGTAGTAATTTCTCCGACTTGCTCAGTGGGGGATGCAGTTGTTACTACAGTAGTAACCTCCTCTCTAGTCACTGGTTGAGTTCCGTCAAGTGGTTGCACAGTCGTTGTCCTCACAGTTTTCTCCTCAGTTGTGGAAGTTTCTGTTACATAATTTACCATTTACCGATTACACTTTCCATTTTGAAGTAAACTTATAACATCACATCAAGGTCATAACGTATGATCACAACGCGTTGATTTGGTAAAGCAACGCGTTGCTTAGCCAGCTAATCAGAAAAGTAAAGAAGTAAAAAAGCAAGGTGTTGCCTTCAGATAGTACTTATAAAGGAATCCCACCACTAAATAACACTCAACTAGGCGTGAACGTTTTGAAACCATGCAAATCTTTCGATGCTCTGTAGCTAAAAAAATCAGCCTTCATCATATGACTTTTTCATTTTTGTTGAAGAGGTATGGTGCTAATCTTCTAAAAAAATTCAGTTTTTAAGTAACCAGTCGCTTTATAGCCGAGAAATCGACGTTTGGTGAGAGGTCATTATGTACACGAGTCTATGGGGAGTTATTTAGTGGTGTGATTCCTACAGATTTCATGCATTACATATAAATGGAGCCTTGTTTGAGTCAGGTCACGATAAAATTGAATGTTGTCTGCAATGTTAAAACATCAACCTATACTCTAGAGATCAATTTGAGCCGATTTAAGAGGTTTGCAAGTAGATATCGTAAGTTTTAGCCTTTTAGGTGCCAATATTGAGATCGAATCAGTTCCTAGCCTAGGCTTGATCACAGGTTTTACTCATGACATTCATGACTCACTGTCGCAGCCGTACGTGCGTGTTAAGTCACAGTAATCAAAATTTTTGCACCCTTGCACTCTCGTATGTGTACAATGTGTACTCTATTTGTTTCAAAAATGCTCACATCCAAGAGGGACAGGCCTATAGCAAGGTCTAGTACGTCATAGCATGTAGCCGTACATGTCTTTTAGCAAAAAAAATTACTACTATGTGCCATTTCAGTAACATGGGGGGGGGGTAATCCACACTGTTTGGGTGTGCATCAAGCTGCATATTACAAACTCATGGACCAAGAGCTTACAACGCTTCCACAAAGAACTATGCCTCTAATCTCAGATGATGTATCACGCATTTGCCGGTGCATGATATAGGACTGTGCATGAATCCCGCAGCATTTGTCTCCAAGGATCGCGGTGTATTTTTCATACTTTAGAATGATCCAAGTGCAAAGAAAACGGGAAATGCATGAGCCACAAGTTTTTTAGTCCTGCATGATATAAAATCACGAGGAGCAAAGATTCTGATTAAAATAGGACTACCGATAACCATTTCACGGAGTGTGTTAATATTCACCCAAAAATTACTAAAAATGCATAATTGGGGCTTTTAGGTCAATTTGGGGAAATACACACAATTTAACTGAAATTGGGTGCTTTCAGGTCTCTCTCTTAGGCTTGGAATCAGCCCAATGCTGTGAATTGGGGGATATCTTTTAAAAACACCACCGATTCATGTAATTTGGTGCTTTTAAATGCCATTTTGATAAGATATCAGATCTTTGTAGTCTCCTCTGCCATCCGTTTGAACCAGATCTTTTCTTTCACAAAATGTGCTATCTTCACAGATAGCAAAAAAAATAAACATTGCTGGAGAGCACTTTTTACTCATTTCTGGTCTTTATATTTTGGCTCCAATTGGCTCGTACTGTAGATAACATTCAATATTATGAAATATGTGTCTTCAGAAATTTTACTGTGTCTTCAGGGAATCACACCACTAAATAAAACTAGGTTTTAGCAGATCGACGGTCGTGCCGATACAGTGTTGGCGTTCGGAATATGGCCCTTGCCAAATGAGAGGCAGAAAATGTTGATAGGTTGTGTCTTTAAATGAAATTTGAAATTAAATAATGGGGAAGACTAGTAAACAACCATTTGGGTGTGGTGTAAATATTGGGTCTGTGCATTTTTGGATACGTGTCTGAGGTTTGGGGAAAATGTAGAATTAGTTTCTGGTAATACTCAACCAGGCATGAACGTCCGGGAAGTTTTGAAACATGCAAATCTTTCGCTTGTCAGTAGCTAAAAAAATCAGCCTCATATATGGACTTTTCATTTTGAGAGGTATGGTGCAATCTTCTAAGAAAAAATCAGTTTGCAGTAACCAGTCGCTAAGCCGAGAAATCGACGCGTTTGGGAGAGGGTCATTTTGTCCACGAGTCATTGGGGAGTTATTTGTGGTTGTGATTCCTTAAGCAACGCGTTGCTTTCATTAATCAACATGAAAGCAAACGTCGCTTAGAACGCGTTGCTTCTTTTTCTTGATTGGTTGGCTAAGTGACGTGTTCCTTTTACTCTTTTTTTGATTGGTGCTTAGAAAAGTTAGCAAAACGCGTTGCTTTTTCACCTTCCTGATTGGATGGTTAAGCAACGCGTGCTTTTATTAGGCAACGCGTTGCTTTCTACCTTGTCCTGATTGGTCGCTAAGCAACGTGTTGATATTCTGAAATCAACACGTTGCTTTTGAAAGCAACGCGTTTCTAATAAAAGCAACGCGTTGCTTGCTTAAGTGCAGTCGGCAGGCAACGCGTTTGACTTTTCTGATTGGATGGCTAAGCAACGCGTTGCTTTCCGATCGCGTTGCTAAGAAAGCAGCGCGTTGTGAGCAATACGTTATGACCTTTTTAGCTTGCCATAATCGTAAGTACATTATGCGTAGCTGCAGTGGTGTAATGTCATCAGGTCGCTTTACATTGCATTTTTGGCCATTTAGCTATTTGGCCATTATTCAAAAATCGTGAGCATTTCTTTTTTCATGTGTAGTTTTGACAAGGTCTGGGACTGTCCTGTAGCCTTCTACAGTCTCGTGTGGTCGGGAGCACATGGCAAATTTAGGCTCAGTCACATACCCGATTATTTGCTAGTAAACCACTTCTACACTGCTCAAGACGTTGCTTAAAATAACGGTCGGCAAGCAACGGTTGCTTTCTGGCACGCGTGCTAAGGACTGGTAGACGAGTGGGTCTTTACTTCAAAATGTGAGCAATTTTCTTTTTTCATGTGTAGTATGGGCAGGTTGGGACTGTCCTGTACAGTCTCCGGGGAAATTTGAAATTTATCTGAAATTCATCGGTCAAGCCACATGTGTTCTAGGTTATTATAGGTATTATGTGAACCTAATAATATTGTTCTTTTAATTAAATCCATTATTTGGTTTTATTGGAGATTTTTGCAATAGAAAACCGGGGAGGAAAAACATTCAAGCAAAAGTTCACACGGAAAATAGATATTGGTTTCCATTTACCTTCTATCTTCTAATTTGATCGATAAAATAAATTAGAGGTAGATCCACAATTTTGGAATGTGGTAATGCATTTCATTCCTCAATAACCATCAGTACCCAATAGCCGATCACCCCGTAGTCCTGCCGAGCAGACTTCGGGTTGCTTTGTACAGTCTGTGGTTTACCTCTGCTATCAGTCAAACTAAAGAGTGGAAAGGCCCAGGGCCCTGATAAAATACCAGCAGAGTTTCTTGATGCAATATGCGGCCCACGATTGTGCTAGATTGGCTCCAGGAGGTCTACACATGTTGCCTCCCAACCCGTCCTTACCCAAGATCGGAGGAGAGCTAAGATATCGCACTCCCTAAACCAAACAAGCCTGTCGACAACTATAAGAACTACCGCCCAAATATCACTACTGTGTCTCCTTCAAACTCCTTGAGAGGATGTTCCTGGCTCGGCTGGAGCACGTCGTCGAACCCCGTCTGCCTGACGAACAAGCAGGATTCGCCGTGGCCGAGTACTGTTCACCAGATGTAATAATCACAAAGGATATTGAGAAAGCTTTGAAAAGCGCCGCAAGGGCAGGGGTCATCTTGGTGGACCTTACTGCAGCAATGACACGTGTGGCACCAGGGCTGACACTCAAGCTTCTTAGGACCCATCCCGGATCGTCACCATTTACAATGCAAGTGTAACATGCTAGCAAAGCGTAGCTTTATTCTCAAGACAGTGATGGACAGAGTAGTCGCCCTGCTTCATCGAGGAACGGAGTACCACATGGATCTGTACTAGCTCCCATGCTGTTAAACTTGTGTATCACGACTTACCGCCACACATCTAGACAATATGGCTACGCCGACGATCGTGCCCTCCTCCCCACGGCCAGCCAACTGTACCTAAGTCGAAAGCACACTTACTACAGACATGGGCCCACTTGCATGCATATCTGAAGACCTTGAGACTGAAGCTGAGTGAAGCCAAGACCACCGCTACTGCCTTCCACCTCAACACCAAAGAGGGCCTCATGTCCGCTTAAATTCACCTCAATGGAGCGCCTCTGCCATACAATCCTACACCAACAACCTGGGAGTCAAGCTTGACCGGCAGCTTACATCACCGGCAGCACCTCGTCCGTATGCGCCAAGGTATCTTCGTGGAATAACCTCCTGTGCCGACTTGTCTGGAGTCTTCATGGGGGCCAGCCCAACGACCCTACACCACTGCCTTGGCTCTGTCTACAGCACTGCCTGAAATGCCCGCCCCAGCATGAGGCAACCGCTCTCACACAAAGAAGCTGGATACTGTACTCAACGACGACCATGAGAACCATCACATGTCTGCCTCCGTCCTACTCCATCTGAATTCCCTACGAGTGCTTTCAGGCATTGCCCTACAGCACTTCGGAGATAACACCACACGCACAATTCTATTGAATAAGGCCCTGCTGGACAACAATCACCTGCTTCATAACAACGTCCAAAGAATCACACCAACTCGGTAGACAGACAGAGACTGCGCTCTCGCCGACCTTTCTGCCGACCGCCGCTAAACTCCTCCCGTTACCCAGTCACCATCTTACAGACATGGAATACTGTCTGGCAAGATACTCCAAGACCAGACCAATTATCTATCACACCTAAGACAGACTCCACCGGCTCAATCTCCCCCGCCAGGACTGGGTCCACCTTAAACCGGATTCGCACAGGAGTCGGTCGCTTCACAGCAATATGCACCGATTGTGGCTGCGGCCATCGCCAGCCGGCCAATGTGGCTCTCCATCACAGACTGCGGATCACATTCTCAATGAGTGCCCTACCTTTCGTCCACCGTGACATAGATTTCTCAGATACCCCCAACCACACAACAGTGAGTTGGCTCCAACGCTACAACATGGTTTTAGCTGCTGCCTCAGACGCAGAAGAAGAAGATGTTGTACCTTTAAGAGATCCTATAACCTGAGTTTACAATCATTGGAACTACCCCCCCCGTGATTCATGTCGAGTCCCTTCTCATTGTAGACCTTCTTTATTAAGGGCATAGCGGTTCTCAGAAAATGGTTCAATTTTCCTGTGGACAGGATTTATTAATAGAGATTCAATCATACAGAGACTTACGGTTTATATCGGTTTACATTGAAAGAATCGTAGAAAATGCTCATTTTTTTAGTTGGATTTTCTTTATATTTTGTGGGTACGAGAGTTGGTAATTAGACCGAAATGTGTTAAAATAGTAGGCTAAGGCCTTTTTCATGGTGGACCCCCTGTTTCTACACACACTGGCCATAATTATTGCAACATGCAGAAAACGCAATTTATATTCAAATTTATACATTGCGTTCCTGACTGCACATAACGTAATCATAGCCAAAGTTTGTGATTTTCAACAATGGCTGTTTCCAGACTCAAGTAGTGTGAAAAACAATCATTTTAAGTGTCTGATCCTAAATATGGTGGTTTAAGGAGCTGGATAATGATGACGTGCCGATTGTACTTTAGAAGAAAAATAGGCTACAGAACGTCAAAAATGCTGCGAAATATGGCTAAATGAACCTTATGGGTTTGTCAGGGACTGGTTTTAAATGTTTAGGGGTGCAAAAAACTGTGGTGGTTGTATGACGGAAAATGAGATAATGCCATAGAAATGAGCACGTTCATCACCGTTGGAGATTTAATGTCAGCAAAGGTCCCTGATAACTTGAAAACTTTTAAATCACACCATTGCTATTGTGCTCTGTTTTCATGCAATGTGACACGTGGTAATTAACATATTACATAACCCCGTGTTTATCAGTTCAATTGCATTTCAGGTATCTCCAAATTTCTCGATTTTTTCGAAGACCGCTGTCTTCTTTTGACTTTATCTCATTTACGGTCCCCACAACCACTATATTTTACTCATAGCCATTAGGGTAACCCCCAATGAACCGTTCAATCATTAGCGGCTGGTTTTTGCCATATTTTGTGTTTTTTGTGTCTGTATTCCTTCTGGAGGTGTCAATTGGCAAGTTATCATTCGCTGTTCCTTTAATCTGCCATATTTAGGGATCTGACAATCAAATCCAACGTTTATTCACCCTCTTGGGTTCTGGGAATAGCGTTCTGTTAAAAACACAACTTTGGCATTTAATACGTATTTTGTTGTCAAAAATTCACGGTATAATATGTGAAAATCAGTTGGTAATATGAATTTCTTTTCTACATGTTTGCAGATACTTTTGGCCAGGTGTGTAGCATCAATGGATCACCATTTGTTAATTTTGTAATATCCAGTGTACAGTAAAACCACACTTTGTTCCTATCCTCAGTCAATGGGGAGATTTTACCATGGAGTCTTTGCTGACAGACGCCAGAGCCCTACTGTAGTTCATGTTAATAATAGCCGGGCGATTAGCAATGTGAAAACAGATCGCATATATCATGGGTGATTTATAGACACGTCTGTAAATCACTTACATACTTAAATATTGATAAATAACGGTAAAAAGAATCCCTCAATCAATCGTGTACAAAGATCGTTCCAAAGTACTGAAGGTAATGAATCAGAGAAATGGTAAGGTATGAATCAAATGATGGTGACATACTTCAACCGAGTGGAAAAAGTCAACCTTAACACGAAGTTATTGTGATAGCAAAGGTGCTGCAACGTACAGACGTAATTTAGTGATATCACTGGGTAAGGAATCTGGTAAGTTTGCACGTTTGTCTGTAGGTAACTCAACCAGATCACCCAACAACCTGAAAGCACCAGAATTTCCATCCGTAGAAGTGACGTATGCTACTCTTGCTAGTAAAACTGGTTCGGTAACAACAGCTTCATCATTAGAGTTCGTGATGCTTATGGCTTCAATATCTACTCCGTTAGGATACGAAGTAAATGTTGTTGTTAGACTTGGACTACCGTTTTCATTGTTTGGATCAAAATCAGTGGCGAAATTAACCCGGAGTGGTGCGGGACTCCAATAGCCATTGTCGGGATTCACGTTACCATTTGTTGCAGTTTGGTCAGCTGGAGATATATCAATTATCTTCATGCATCACTCGTGATGGGAGGAAAAAATCAGATACACCGCACAATTAACAGAGGTACGCTTTTCCTTGGATATTGTCAAAGGTGTAGTCCTCGATTGCTACGTTATAGCCGCTACCAAGACATTTTGTGAAATGTTGGCCTGGTATTATGAAAGTGAGTCTAACTTTAGACACTATACGTTATTTCAAGTATTTTAATGTGGGACCGTAAAACACTTTTAACAGGCCAATACACACATGGGCAAATATACAGACAATTAACAGACGCACACTCATAGCAGGTTATATTCGGTACATGGATTTTAAAATGCCAAATACATTGCTAGTTACCAAATGGTGTGGTTGAGACGACAGTAGTTGTAGTCTTTTCCTCTTTGGTCGAAGCAGGCGTAGTTAGTGTAACCGTTGTACTTTTAACCACTTGTTTGGTCGTTCCACGCACAG